>CAEGAE010040008.1:0-48610 GCA_903067095.1 Girardinus metallicus
CTATCTATCTATCTATCTATCTATCTATCTATCTATCTATCTATCTATCTATCTATCTATCTATCTATCTATAACTAGACACACACACACATAAATACTTACACATATATATATTATTATTAGTAGTAGTAGTATTTTCACGCAAAAACGTGAATAAAGTGTGCGAAACACGTTGTTTGAGCTTTCACGGTGTCCGTAGTTCTCCAGATAAGCGCGTTGAACAAGCGCGTTATTGCTATGCGCGTGCTTGCTCAGTGCTCATAACGAGCACGCGCGTATTTTGCCGCGGAGCGGAGAGACGCAGGGGAAACCGTATCTGATGGGGAAACGCGGATCGACGTAACACCTGCTCTCTGAGCTCAATCTAATAGTTTACGTTGGATTTTATTTTATGCGCTGCATAGATTTATTGTGCGCTGAGAATGTGCGAGCAGTGCGCGATTGCGCAGGCGCGCAGCTTAGGGGGAACATTGATTAAAATATATATATATATAAAGAAAGTGGGAGTACATTATCCGAGCTTTACCTTTATCACCGTAACATGTGCTCTTGCTGCGTAGTTCGGAGTATTTCGGTTCAGTTAACACAAAAATATACGACCTACATTTTCTGACAGATTATCAGGAAAGCAGGAGTTTAAGTTAGCTAATCAACCACCGTGAATGTTCCTGTGCAATGATCGCAAAATGAAGATTCAAACACATAAATCTGCAACGGACAGAATGTTCCGTTCCGCCAGACGAATTTCCTTTAACTTAAAACCGGCATCGTATGCTTTTCTTCGAGCGTCTTCCATGTTGATGAGGATCAGTACAAATGACTGATTTACAAGACCGTAACTGTGAAAGTGAGCATGATGTATCGCACAGTTTCATTGGACCTCTGTGAACAACTCCTCAATTTTATTGGTCTACTGTTTTTAGCGCCATGAAAAAAAAAAAAAAAAAAAAAAAAAACATGTACTAGCCGCACCATATTATAGGCCGCAGTGTTCAAAGTGTGGGAAAAAAGTAGCGGCTTATGGTCCACAATTTACAGTATGTTATTGTATATTATAAAATATATCAATCTACCGAATCACTATTACTAAAGACATATATAGATTGGCTAAATAAGCATTAGGAGTAACAGCTTGTTCAGTTTCACATCTAATCCAGCCAAGATCCAGTTCATTAAATGACTTAAACACAAAATGTTGCTAAATGCCTAGAATGAATAATACAATGGAAAACGCCACTGAGTGAAAATAACTTACCAGTGCACAAACAAAGAAAGTTTTTGCTTGTCTTGGGACAAACGTCCGAGAACAGCTGAAAGACAATGCGCCCAACTACAGAAAACAAGAGAGAGAATTTATTACATTTATTAAAGTTTTTTCTTTTTGCAACACAAAAAAAGCATATTTAAAGAAAAATTGCCAAACATGGACATGTAATCAAGAGGCACAAGTAGCAACTTTACATTCTTGCTTTTATTTACATCCTGGCAAAACAAAAAGAAAACCACCACTCCAGGACAACAGTTCCAAACAACCCTGCAAAACTGATACACTGATTTTGAACAGTTGAGCCCAAACGAGTCTATCAACTTAGTGAACTACTGTGTGTTGCACTTTCATTTGTTAGAATTAAGGAAAAATATCACAGTGAAGGTTTCTGCTGAAAGTTCATGATTTAAATGAAACCGGTGATGTTTACTTGTTTTAATTTGACAAATAATGATTTCCTTACCTGGCTCCCGGTTGAGTTCCACATCAAAGTAACACTGCGGGCGGTCTTTTACCCCCATTGTGATCAAAGTGCATGTGACCTAAAAACACGAGGCAAGTACAAAGAAAATGAGAAGAAATAGCCAAAGAGTTAAATTGACTTTTCTATTAGTCATGATCTCGCTGTGCGTGTCATTAAATAAATTAAGAAATTACACAATTAAGATGAAAAAGCTTAAAGTGATGGTGTTAGTGACTTGTTGGCTCCACCACCATCGCAGATCTGTATTGTGTTGGTTGCATAATGTGTATCATGTTACAGATGTTTACTTTGGAGGTTTAACCGGTAGTGCCACATATTGACTGCAACTCTACACGGCTAAAAATAGAGAACAATTTATTTCAACATCAAACGATATGCTACAGTAGTGGAGAGTATTCTCCCATGAAGCTCAGTATTTCATAACTGCACATCTATCCTAATGTATTAAAGCTTATTTATTTCATACGATCTCATCCTGCATTGTCCTTAGACCTCCACAGCTGGATTTTTGTTCAACTAGTTAAAGATAAGGAAATTGGCCACGCTTTACATAAGTTGTCATAGAAAAGCGGAAAAAAAATTTAAAAATGTGTTAAAACAGCTATTATAGACCCCAAATATAAATTCAAGATAAATTGCCCAAAAATATAACAATTTGATAAAAATTTAAGGATACATCCCACTTTAGAAAAACAATTAACCTTTTTACAAAAGAACACATTTATGCCGTCTATTGCAATTCCGTCAAAATATAACCCGACAACAAAGCTATGTTGCAGTTTATTAGGAGAGTTAAAAATACAATAAAGAGAATACATTGTTCACTTGGTAAAACAAAAAACATAGGCGCTTTCAAAATGGTTGCAATAGCTACCTCTCAGCTATCTAGTGCTAGCTGCGCTAGGTGCTGTTTGCGTGGCAACTTCCATTGCATTCGCCACCGTTTCTTTCATTAAACACATTTATCCGTGTACTACACAAATGTATTCAAAGCTTCCAACTCGCATTATATATTTAAAGCTAATTAATATTAAACAACTTACCCACGTACAGTAGCTAGCCGGGTAAAACGAGCTAGTCACTGACGGTAAACCGTTAGCTTGTGCTACTTCCTTCTTCTTTTTAAGAGTATGGGTTTCCTTTGGGAAGTTTGTCCCTCCTGCTGTACCGTAGAAGATTTGTTGTGGTGGTTGTTATCCAGAAACAGAAATCAAGTTAGCTCCCTGGACAATTTAAATCAGCCGTCCTACTCGCATTTGTTTATAGGTTCTTCAAGCTTGTTTATATGAATTACTAATTACCCTCGTAGGTTGTTTATCGGAGGTTGGCTTTTCAGTGAGCAGTGTGATTGGCTTGTATGATGCTGTTGTGAGCTAACTTACAGTAGCATTGTAACAAGGTGCAGCATGAACTCCATAACAATGAGGTAAGGTGTAACTTGAATGTGTAATCTAACTGTACATGATTAATTAAGGTTACTTTCTAAATTAATAACTATTTTCCTTATGCAGTATATGTAAAGACATATTAATAATCTCCCAATATTATTACGTTAATACAAACATTTAATTGGACTTTTGTGTGTTAATTGCAGGTTAATGA
Source organism: Girardinus metallicus (assembly GCA_903067095.1). Lineage (NCBI taxonomy): Eukaryota > Metazoa > Chordata > Actinopteri > Cyprinodontiformes > Poeciliidae > Girardinus > Girardinus metallicus. The sequence goes on from CAEGAE010040008.1 coordinate 3,354, forward strand.
AATCTTTATTATACTAGGTGTATTACATAATAATCTCATAGTTTCCAATAAAATTTCTAAAACTATGATTAGACATATGATTGTAATATTGTGTATTCATGTTTGATCTGCGTTAGAATGACCACCAAAGATAACTGGTGTGTCAAACTAAGCAAAGTGTTTTAAATGGTAATTCTCTTCATCTCTTTTTTCCGTCTGCCCCATGTAGGCTGCATATCCTCCACAGACTCAGGCTATCATGTCTCTGATCCTGTTTGCGTTCGTGGTGCGGGTCAGGGATGGACTCCCTCTGTCAGCTTCCACTGACTTTGAGCACAATAAAGAGCTCCAGGAGAGGAAGCAGCAGCTCAGGACCATCAGCAAGTCTCTGCCCCGTTTCCCGGAGAGGGGCACCGTTAAAGGCCAGAAGCTCAATATACAGTAAGGATTCTGAAACCTGAACAATTATTTTTTATTTAAGAAAGTGAACATATTACTTTCTTACATGTACGTAGCCTAACATGAACATATTAGGCTATGTTCATGTGTGCTGAACATAGCCTAATATGTTCAGGTTAATGATAAAACAAAACAACAACAAAAAAAAACCCTGAAAAGTTGCGGGTTCATCTCTATTTACGATAATGTCCTAGTTCTTTATTTTTCTTTGATTCCTGCTATATGTGCCAGGAATCAGCCCATGCCTGGACCCTCTGATGCCGACACGAGGTCATCCATGCCTCGCTGTGCCGGGCTGTTTGTTTACCAAACACCTTGTCTCCTCTCACCTGTTCAGCTTCGTCTCCTCAGAGGGTGTATCCTACATGAGCGTGTGCCACAGCAGCCTCCCTGTTGCTAAAGCCTTCTGCTTCCTAGAAGACTTGCGTTGGGAGTTCACCGCATGCTTCAACAGCACCGTCATTTCCCTGGCAGCCAGGCCATATCCATTTTTGGAATTTGGTGAGGGAAGAAAAAATTATTTTGCAAAACATTTTCTACCAACTGCTCTTATGCTTTTGTTTAATGAGCAGTTGGTTTAAAATAAGTTTAATCTATCCATCCGAATATAAATATTGTTATAATTTCTACCTAATAGACAGCACTATTCAAAAACTGAAGCAGCAGTACAACCAGAGAGGTGGTCCTGCTCTGGAGGTGACTCTGGCAGAGGTCCAAGAGGACCTGAGGATCCGTCCACCTCAACTAATCAACCTGGATGAAGTGGAGCTGACCAACGGGACAGCAAATGGGCACATAGAACAAGGTGTTGCATCCAGTAAGGCAATTCTCAAACAGTCTCTTATACTTCATGCTAAAGTAATACAGGTATTAGGTGGGTTTATATTACGTTATCTTAATGTGATAAAGGTATGTTGTTGTTTTCTTTCATTCCAGCTGGTGTAAATCCGAGGCTTGAACCAGTGACCGCCCCAGGCATCCTTTCTCTTGTCCTAAATATCATGTGTGCGTCTTTGAATGTGATCCGTGGGGTGCACCTCGCAGAGAACACATTCCAGGTGTGACCAGTTCAAGGGTCTGATCAAAGGTTTATGGGCTGAAGTTTTATTTTTTTTTTTTTTGTTTAGAGTAGCCTTGGCTATTTGTAGTGAAATGCTTTTTCATTATTGTTATTTGAAAATCATAATACATCTGACAGATTCAAAACTGCAGTTTAATACAACTGCATACAGCTATATATGCAAACCTTCTGCACCCCATTCTTCTTTTTGTATTTTATTGTATTTTATTAGTCCAAACAAAGAATGTTTTAGGTAAATTACTAAAAGCCCCAAATTTATTCTGCTAATTTGTATTTGCAGACTTCTGACCGGAACTGTATGGCGCAGTGGTGCCCGAAGTGGGGTACCCCTGCTCGAGGGCCGGCATCCTGCATGTTTTAGTTTTCTCCTTGCTGGTAACAACAATCTTTTCAGCATGTCAATGTTCTTCTTAGACCTTCTAACGAGCCATTATTTGAACCAGGTGCGTTAAACCAGGGAGAGAACTAAAACATGCAGGACGCCGGCCCTCACGGACCGACTTTGGGCACCATTGGTATAGAGCAAGCAGTTACTAAAAGCAATTGTATTTTATCTGTTTTAACATTTTCTTTATTTTTAGATGGTTAATTTAATCTAAAATATGCAGGAGCAGATTTTCAGCCAAGACTTAAGCTAACCCAACTGTTTTTAATGTGACTTTCCAAAGGATGACTACGAAGGCATTTGGAACGTTGTGGCATTTTTCTTTGCGTTTATCTGCTGTGCTCTTCAGGTAAATAACAGTTGGCAGGTTGACACAGCTGCTCATTGCAAACAGTAACAACCTCTTGCCAAGCTCTGGCTAACACATCTTCTTGTTACCATGTCTGTAGTGCCACCTCTACCTGTTCCATTCGTCCTCGAAGAAGCTGAAGTCCTTCCTTCTTTTAGGCGTGATTGTCCTATGCAACTTGTACCTGCTCGGCTTGAGGAACATATGGCAGCTCCTCTTCCACATCTCCGTCGCCTCCCTCTCCACCTCGCTCACCCTCACTCGCAGAATCCATCACAGAACCGATGACTGTGGAGTGTGAGGAGCTCAGAACTGTTCAATGTGCCGCACCGACCCAGTATTCAGATTGAGGAATATGTAAACTGCCCACTTCACCATGTGGATTTGTTTTAATAGTAACTTGAACACAATAATGAATGAAGTTGTGTTGCGGAAGTTCAAGCTAGCGTTCTCTTGTACATAGCGATGTCTTAGCTTTGTTTTTTAAGGCAAGGAAACAAAGACTAGCAGTCAGTCTGGAAGCTTTCAAATCAAAATAAGAACGAAAAAGACATTTTCAAGAAAGCCGGAGATGTTTTTTCACACATGGTTTCTCACTATTTTCTACATGGAGACCCATAACTTGTCTCAACAGTGGTGGCTACTTTTTATCATATGACTCATTTTTACTCGTGTTCTGCTTTTCCAGGCCTTTCATTAATGTTGCATAATCGCTTTATAAAGTTCTCTGACGGTTTGTAATTATTGTACTTTTAAGATAGGAAGAACATGCTTTTTATGAGTGAAAACATGTTGCTTTCGTAGAAACATAATTTCTTATTTTATAGTTTGGATTAGCATTAGATGAACTGAAGGATAGCTCTTAGTGCTGCTTGCTAGCTCTCTATGATCCAATACACATTCATCCAAAACACAAGCCTAAATCAAAGTTCTTTACAGAAACATGGTCCGGTTCCTGTTTTAAAATGTGGCAAAGTGATTGGATTTAGTTATCTTATTTTACATTTTCTCAGGCATATGCTTAGCTGCTATAACACTGAAGGCTTTGCTTGACGTTAAAGCTATTTATGCTTTCATAACTTCTGCTATCTTCACACATTTTCTTACACTTCTAAGTATTTATTGTATTAAATCAGCTAGAGATGTATCTTAAGTAGAGATGAACTGAGAAATCGTCCAGTGATTGAAATCATTCAGTTTTGACTTGATCTGCAATGACTGACTGGTCGGTAAGAAACAATGTACTGAGTGCTACTGAGTCACAGTAACAACATTTTTCTGCATGGAAGCCGTTCCTGTGTGAAGGAAACTCAAATTGGCTATTTTACATATCAACAGGGTGTTTAAAATAAAGTCAGAAGCTATTTAGAGTGAAGCATTTCTACGACCACTTAAGAAATTGTTTGATTCAGGCTACAAAAGAGGTCTTCAAGCATACAATAGAGTAAAGCAAAGACGCTTTTGTTAGTATCTCTGTCTTATCATGCAATATGTTGAATTTTAAATTGTTTGTATTCTTATGGATATGTTATAGTTAAGATAAGGACCTACATTCCCCAGGGATTAAACACAAAGACAGCTGTCTGATTTATGCTAACAGTACCAATCACTCCAAAATCAATGAGTTTTTTCAGTAAGCCCGTTTTAACTTGGTGTGATGTAGCCTTCGTGCCTAATTTAAGTAAGTAAGAAGCATTCAAAATCAAATTTCAAATGCTTTTCTTCTTGAATCTTCTTGTATTTTGGTTCTTAAATAGAAATTTTATTTGACTAAAATTGATGTGGGCAGCTCATAGGTTTACAAAATCAACTTAAAAATTCTGATCAGGGCATTTTACTTTTTAGTTCTGTCTTTTTCAACACGTAATGATATGAAAGCACTGATTTCTTAAATATAGTTTGTTTTAAAAAGCTGCACTATTATGTAACTATTGTTTGTCAAGGTTTTATTACTGAATGTTTAAAATTTGGAGTGAATTTATATTTATTTTAATTTTTTCTGGGGCTCAACACATCTTCCTTTAGGTTGAAGTTCTCACATTTATGTTTGTGTACAAATTTTTAAGAGGAAGATGAAAAGATGAAGTGTCATGTAATAACTCTTGTAATGATTGTTTTGTTTTTACAACAACTTTTAGTTGCAAGTTTGAGTCATACCAAGCAGTGAAAGTTAATGTTAGTAGCTATTAGCATCATGGCTTCAATAGAGATGTATGGAATTTGTCTTTTCCCTATTAATTATTAAGTCATCGATAAATGTAAAACGTTGGGGTTTTTTAAAATAAAATTACAAATATTTGAAATAATCTAACAGTCAAAATTCTCCTTATTCCTCTATAATTTCTGTTTTGCAGCAGAATATGTGTTCTATTGACTAGATTTTTTTTTTATGATTGTAAATGGAGTTAAAATTATGTTTTCTGTCAGCAATTAAACAGATTTCCCCATTGCTGATCCTCAAGTAATCAAATATGATAAATATAAATAAATTAATTTGGAACTTTGTATTTTTTTAGTACTTATTTTTCATATTATGTTTATAATGTAAACATTTACATATTTGTTTGTTTTTATATTCTAGTTAGAGATGTAACCACCAGCAAGCGTTTCACATAAACTCGAGGCAAAATCATGCCTGCGTCTGTCATTGAAACGCACCGTTGTAGTTTCTCTATCTTAACACCAGATGGCGCTGTTCACAATGCTGAAGTTTGGATGTCAACCCACAGGTTGTTGCAGAGTTGGCAGCGATTTTACAGATTTTGCTCACAGCACAGTCTGACTGGAACAGATAAGTCCCTTCTAAGCCAGGCATGGTTATTTGATTTTAAGTTAGGACAAAGATTAACATAACAAACGTGAAAAGAAACTGCAGAGAATAATAACATTGTGCATATCTGAAAATTGTCCTGTTGGTAGCGGTGTTATGGACTCCCAATATGGGTTTTTTCTCGTGATACTCTCAGGTATTTATTCCCATAAGAATGTAACTAATGATAAACAGATTTTATAGCAAAACAGTTTGTTTTGCTATAAATTTGTCACTGTAAATAGTCTACAAGCTTGTAAACCCAAATACCGTTTTAATGGTAAAACAGTGGAGTAATATATCAAACAGCATAAATACCAATTACCGACATAGTATCAGTTTTAGGCTTATAAATATGGATGAATTTGGTTATTTTTTATTAGCATCCCAAGACATTAAGAATACTTAAATATGTGCATGAGTGAATATGAATGCTTTAGTCTGCCAGTAATCATAGAGCTGAAATCATAATTAAGTAAAAGAGTCATAAAATGCTTCCATATATGAGTGACAGTTAATGTCATCTGTTTTGTTTCATTACTTAGCAATAGTTGAAATATTTGTGTCCTTTTCTGTAAAGCTTTTAGTTTTTACCTCCAAACAAAATCATTTTTTTACTTCATTTAGTCTAAAGCTTAGAAACAAATGGAAGTTCTCTAACAGGGCTGATAGCATCAATTTTAAAGCATTGATCCATCAGTCACAAATGTACTTAACAGCATGGGTGGTCCTGGTGAAATGTTTATGGCTCCCATTTTTCCTCCTGTCCCCCCTCCACCAGCATCATCACAGAACAGCGGCATTTATTTTCCCTTTTAAAATAAATGTTTGTCTCATGATCATCTGAATAATTCAGCAGAAAGGAAGACTTCCATTACTTCCATGTCTCAAAATGGTCTGACTTCTTGACAGACACACTAGTTTGCTTTCCTCTGTGCTGTGTAATGTCACCCACTGATGAATATGCACAAATGTTGACTCTACATTCATGTCACTCACACGTTCAAGTGTTTTTTTTTTATGTGCTGGGTTCAAAGAGTTGCAGAGTAAGAACATCATTAATCAGACTCCTGACAGGACATGAAACCATAACAGTGCAGACTGCGAAGCACCCATAGTAAAGATGTTTTAAAAGTGAAAATAAGTTAAACTTTTAATGCAGTAACATTTTCAGCCTCACATTTGAATGCTTTTATTTTTGAAATCTTGAACGAAACCAAATATGATTGCTTTAAGGTATGTTTTTAGATTATAAGCTTGCAAGGATATTAAATAAAAATGTATTTTTGGCCTTTTAACTTCAGAAAAATTGCTCTCCATTTATCCTAATAGGAAGCAAAACTCCCTAAAATAATTTTGTTTGGAAGGTCAGGAGTGATGTTGAAGCTAAAATTGGTGTCTTGGAGTGGGACTGTGTCAAATGAGTCTGAGGCTTGAAGGATTTAATCAGAGTGAGTCATTTTGGCACCCACTCCTATCTTTTTAATCTTTGTTACAGGTCTTTTGCCCATTTAATGGCCCCCGCTTCAGGGTTTTCCATTAAGTTTTCAATGAATCACTCCTCCGTCATACCCGGGTCCTTGAGTCTTGCTCTCTCTTTGAGGAAGCATCTAACATCAGGAAATGAGAAATGTTATTTTATTTTTCTGAACAAATAAATTAATCCTCTGACGCTCACATTTTTACACAGAAATACTATGAATGAATCAGAGAACTTCCTGTAATTTCATATCTGGGTAATTCTGAAACAGAACAAAGATGATAGAAAATTTTTGTATTTTCAGTCGTTATTCCATCCATCCGTGCCTTACAAAATGTCATGAATTCATAAAAACAGGTTTATAGGTTTACACTTTGAAAGTGGCAGTAAAAAAGGTCTAATGCGAATCTGGAAAAGTACGAACTTTTAAGTATATTGCTGCTCAAATGTGTGGTCGGCATTGTGGCAAACACCAGCCTCATGGGAAAACGAATAGGATGAGGCTGGAATCCCAAAACTATTTATGTTTTTATTCAGGATGGCACCTCATATCGAATATTCCCCTACTGACAGAGGCTGACAACAATCAGACAATGATGGATATGGCAAGACTCCTATTATATTGCAGATAAGCAAATGCACAGACTATCAAAAGTGATGAATTGCACGCCTTAAGACATTCTGGTGAATGAGCCCCTGACAAAGTTATGTGCAAGGTAATATTATGACTTTGACCTTTTTATTTCCCATATGTTCTACAGGAAACAACTGAAGTTACATCCAGTAATAGTGTAGATGAGTGCAGAGAGACTAAACCAATTTGAGGGAAATAGAGTTAGGATTGTCATAGCTGATGGATTGTCATAGTTGATGCAGTTTATATACAAATATCACTGTTTACCTGTCACAGGGAATTGTGTGTAAAAGATCCAAAATGCTTTTTCTTTTTCCTGTGAGTCTCTGCAGCTCGAAGTTGTTTTACTATGAATGTTAATACAACTTCCAAATTTGATTTATTTATTTTTATTTGAAATCCTGAGCTGCTGTTCATGTTTTTCCTCCTGCATGTGCTCGCTTCCTGTTGCTAAATACAGTGCAAAGTTTTCTCTTTCCTACAACTTCCCTTAGTTTGCTTGTACCCAGGGTGTTTGTGCAATTTGGAGCTGTGTGTGCTTCCTCCTAACTGGAAACCTTCTCCCAAGGGAAAGCCTGGTCTCCTTTATGCAAAGTGTCTGATCATTGCTTTGTAGCTTGGTGAGATCATTTTGATTGCAGCCAGTAATTTGTGTAGCAGCTAAAGTACCAAAAACCTTACAGTACATTAAGTTATATGGGCTGCTTTCAGTTCTTTTTAATGTTTCAGGATTGACCTCTGTCAATTCATCTGAAGATTCAATCTTCAGATGAATTGACATCTTAAGATTGAGCAGTCTTTTGTTCCAAAAGGCAAATGAGGGCTGGTGGATCACAGTGTGGTATTTGTTGGCTTGTAGAGTGGGACAATTGGTTGCTGTAGCCATGTGAGTGAATAGTAGCATGATACTATTCACTTTGCAGTCATTCGTCCTGCAAATTCTCAAAGATAAAGTGACTCTGCACACGAGCCACAAGTCATGGATACATTTGCACTGCAACTGTAAACCACGACAACTTTACCATTGACGCTTTGTGCAATGTTAAGACGTTCTGGGTCATAGAGTCCATGTTATTCTCAATGTGCCTCTGAAGACCTTCTCAAAACTGTGCTCGATTTCTTTGTTCTTGTTGATTGGTGTTGCCAGATGGTTGTGAGAATTGGACTTAAAATAAACATAAAATGTGATTGAAAATTTAAGCTAAAAGGAAATCTTTTGATCTCTAAATATGGCACAAAGTTGGGGTCTTTGGACCTGCCAAGTGTGACTATTTTTATAGCTAAACAAAAATCAAGATTTGCTGAACTGATAAAAAAAAAAAAGGATGCCCATACATTTCTGGTGTTTGGAGGGTTTGTTTGCAGCCTCCAAGTATTGTCTATAGGATTTAGGCAAACATTTATTCAGCCCATTTCAGATTCCTACTGTCCTGTGTTTGGTATTAGGATGCTCAACAGTTCATAAAGCGAGGGCTTTTTGGATAAATTGGTTGTAAAAAATTGGTTGAGTCACACCGTGCCTTCTCTGACTTGTGTGCAAGTAAGAATCATGAAACAAGAAACTGCTAAAACAATTTATGGTTGTAACTTTACAAAATGTGAAACAGTATCAGTAGTCTTTATATTATAATTCTGTAAGGCAGAACACATGTCCAAACTACAAAAAAAAAAAGTTCGATATGTGATTCAAATAAATTCAGTTCTAGAATTATCTTGTCAAATAATCTGTGGTCTGGCTGAAAAATATAACTTCTTTAGAGTTTTTCAGTCTAATAAAGAACATTCTCAGTAAATCAGCTCAGACTGGATTGGAAAGCAACCACAACACCGAGCCAATATTCTAAATCCTCCATGAGTCATATGCTCTGCAAATGAATGATGCATTGAAGTCAAGAGAGCTCTAACATCCTGGTATTGTATAAGTATAAGCAGCAATTTCACGAGCTTGCTTACATGCTGCTGCTTATCCATAAATCAAATACTACAGGTTTTAAAATCACTTCCCCTGTGTTGTGTAATGAGCATTGGGAATGTTTGATAAATTACTCTCCAGTAAACCAAGGAGAAATGTCTGAAAAATCTGGATGAAAGGACAAGACAACAACAGAATATCTTTAGGATCTGGGAATTATGCAGAAAATCTTCACACATGTGATGCTCTGTCCAATGATTAATGCCTGTTTTTCTCCCTGGTGTGAACAAAAGGAATATGATTAATCAATACTAACAGCAGACAGAGCTCATCAAGGATATGCATTCTCTATGTTTTGCTGTGAAGGTAATTACTAGAAGACATTTGCAAGAAAAGCTCTACGATTAATCATTACTACTAACAAAAAAATGTTGTTTTAAAATATAATATAAACCTGTGTAAAAATGTTTAGACACTGCAAAAATTGAACCTGTCAAAATTTTCACCGATTTCTAAATATAAACATAGGATCCATAGAAAAATAATATACTAATTCAATATTTAGTTTCTCTCATTCTGATTCGCCATTAGCTTAAATCTGGATTAGGGACTTCTTTGATATGCCTGGGCACTGTTAGTCTATTGGACAGCAGAAACTGCTTTCATTTCTAAGGTTTATTTTTAGACCTATTTACCACTAGCTTGTATTTGGCATTTTACAATAAAAATGATAAACAATCAAACCTTAGCAAGAGAAAACGTCCTTTTTAAGCAGGAGGGAAATAACCTGAGTTGATCTCAGAAGAGCTGTGTTGTTGATCAAAGCACTCTCTGAGCTGTTTGACTATAACTTACTCAATCACTTAACTCTCCAAACTTTCCCTTCAATCCCCCATGATTATTTCACCAGTTTCATAAATTTTGAAAAATGCTCAAGGGCAAGACAACTGTCTCAAAATTTAAGAGTTGCAAAAAAAACCCTAGAATAGTTTCATCCAGATTCTGTCTCACATGTTTCTGACAGGTTCTGCATAAAACCTAAGTTTAGATAAAAACTCACCTTTCTACTCTGAGGAATGCTTGCTGCAGATTTTCTGTGTATTTTACTTTATTTTAGTGTTATGTATTTTTTCTTGTTTGTCTTGCCTTAGGCTTAATGTTTTTAATCATTACAAACAGTTTGATTTAACAGTCTGCCCATTTGTGCATTTGTTTGTATTTGCTACAATTTCCATGAATACTAAATCATGGAAATTGATTTAGTATTTCATTTGCATTTTATTGCACTAAAGAAACGTTGGACCTAAAGGCAAATAAACCAAGGAATTTGGATTAACAACACTTCGTAAAGCTGGGTTTGTCTTTCCTTGTGGTATCACAGATTGTAGGAGGTCTAAGATGAACCACAGTAAAAATCCTTGATGCTTAGAGGAACAACTGACAGACAAACCCTTAGGACTAGTTTTAAACTATTAAAGTGTGATGATTGGACTTATCTAACAAAGTGAAGTGTAGGTAAAGGAAAGAAGAGCAAGATTTCACAGATAGCAACACTAACCTTGACATATTAGACCAAGGTCATTTTTATCACTTGTTGAAGGTCCTGAACAAGCCAGACCTGCAAATGAACCACGAAGAGTTCTAGAGCACAAAAGACTCTAGAATTATGTCATCTTGAGTTAATTTGTCTGCCAAAGGAGCTGCAACGCTGGCTATTGTTCATCTACAGGATCAGATATTTAGAGAATCAAATCCCTGCACTTGGCTGCACAGTGGAGCAATTGGTAGCGCTGTTGCCTTGCAGCAAGAAGGTCCTGGGTTCGATTCCTGGCCCGGGGTCTTTCTGCATGGAGTTTGCATGTTCTCCCTGTGCATGCGTGGATTCTCTCCGGGTACTCCGGCTTCCTCCCGCAGGCCAAAAACATGACTGTCAGGTTAATTGGCTGCTAAATTCTCCCTAGGTGTGAGTGTGCATGGTTATTTGTCCTGTCTGTGTATGTGTTGCCCTGCGACGGACTGGCGACCTGTCCAGGGTGTACCCTGCCTCTCGCCTGAAATGTCTTGCTGGAGATAGGCACTAGGGACAAGGCTGTAAGAAAATGGATGGATGGATAGAATTCCTGCACTCTCACTGACAGTACTCTACCACTGGATCCTAGATCCTTTGCAAGTGAAAGTATTAACTCCTTAACCCTCTCACCCCAAAAAGTCAATATAAAAACAGAACGCAGGCATTTCACTGCTTGTTAAGGGGTTTAAAGCAAATATTGTCATTTGCATCTATAGTGGAAGCTGTGGCTGAATGGGTGAGTCAGGAACTCCGGATTTGCTTCACAAGACTTGTGGAAGTGAAATTATGTGATTCTGCTTAAGGGTACTTTTATGATCAAAGAGGTCTAGTTTCTTCACCTCGAAAAGGGTGAAGCAGCTGTGAAGGACACAAACTGGCTTCCTTGACCACAAAATCACATTTCTCTTATTTGATCTCTTTAGCCTGTGAAGACAACTTCTGTTTTGCTAAACTGATGAAAGTAATATCAGAGAACTACGCATTAAAGAATCTAAAGGATTCTTCTTACTAAATAAAGTATTCATGGGTATTTAAGCAGGCTTAGCATATCCACCCTGACCTTTCATGACTTGATTGGCCTTTCCAATCTGTAATGTTTTTTTTTTCTTCCTCTAATCGTGTGGTAAAATATAATTTTAGCAGTGTTTTATATACGGAACGTGCGTACACTTACATTTTTTAACTGAAAGTCTGAACCATATTTTGAAGGTATTTTCTGGTAATTTTGTCTTCGAAGGGCACTGCGACCCTTTGCACAATTCAAGTGACAAAATACAGTCATTACTGAGATAATTCCATTTGTGAGCCTCACAGAGTACTTCCAGACTTCTTATCTGCCTGTTACAAACACAGCTGCTCCTGTTTTCTGATGGCACTGCACATTTTTATCAGGTGAAACACTTAAGTACATAGATAACAGCAGTAAGTGCATTTGACCGGGTATTTGACCGGTATATCTGTTACTTAAATCTGGAGAAAACGCTAAATGCAAAAAAGTGCTGGATCTAAAGTAGGAATATTTAAAAACAGAATGAACAAGTTGTTTCAGGGTTAGGGTCGTGACCTTGAAAATGTCTCTTACATCAGAAAATAACCTCACAATCAGGACGAGCTCCATACTTTTTGCTCTAAATTTATTTCCATCATCTCAAGTGGAACAAAGCCAAAGTTTCATCAATAATCATCCTTGTCAACATATTTCTGTCTCCAGTGAAAATGACATAAAATGACAACAGAATGAGTAATATGATACAAAAACAGATTTCAAAACATGTACAGTTTTGTATTTACAGAAATGTCAGCCATATAAACACACACAGTACATTTGAAGTTTCACAACAATATGCACTGGATGAGCATTACATGCATTGCACTTATCTCATATTTACAACTTTGCCCCCCCCAAAAAAAAAAAAAAATCATACACACCAAATTCAATACAGAATATTTACATTAAACCCACATTAGAATATGTGTTGGTTCAATAACACCTTTTAATGGTTATTCATTATTTTTCACTGTAGCAAAAACAGTGAAAAATATATCTACAGTAATCATCATTAATAAAGGGTAAATATAAGCAAATTCACACAATTACATCAAAGGCTTCTTGAGACACACAATATGTTTACGGGAAGAGTTCAGTGTTGTTTTTTTGTTTCTTCTACTGGTTTTAATAAAACAGATTTTATATTAGTGTGTAAAATGCGACAACTTGCTAACTGAGCCACTTCCAGTCCTTTACTGTTTACATCAACTGCTGCTCATCCTTGATTATATCAAGGAAGAGCAGACTGTGTTCAGAAATCCAATGAAAACTATGCTAAAAAATATACTTCCTAAACTAGATGAGCAGGCCAGTACCAGTTATTTCACTGTACTCTACTTCTGGCTACACATGAGAACACAACAATTTTAATGGCATACCATTGTTTAAGGAATTACAGTTCCACAATGAAGTAAAAAAGGCTTGTTCTTTTAGGACTCAGTATCTTTCTGGTATTATGTCAGGCTGAAGATAGTCCACACTTTAGATGTTTCTACAAGAGCAAAACTAGTTTCCCACAGATTCCCATGCTAACGGTTTCGGGCCCGTGACTTTTTGACCGTAGTTTTTCCATTGCCCTTTCAGTTTTCCGTTTCATGATATCTTGCAGATGTTTTCTTTGGACTTCAAAAGTGCACACTAGGGATGGAGAAGGGTGGTGTTTTTAAAAACAGCATTGGGTTGCAAATGGTACAGGTTACTCAGTTTTGTCAATTCATGACTTTTGGTCTCTGCTGTTGTGTGAACACTGCTTGAGAAGTACAGTCTAGGTTAGCATAACACCGTTATGTCACGTTAATAAATGCTTCTTTTTCTGGATTCGACTTTGTTGAAAAGATAATTAAGGATTTTTAAAGTTAGGCTTTTCTAAAAGTTGTAAGCCATTATTATCTTACCACATATTTTGCAGATTAATTTTGGAAGTAGAAGGCAACATCCAGTAGAAAGAGTCCAAGTTCTAATGTCATAAAATAACTTCAGTTTGAAAAACATCAGTGGTTTAGGCAAATATTTTTTTGCAAACCTTCAAATCAATGATAAGCATACGATTTGTATTGGTGTGTCAACAACAGCTTTGCAGGATTTAGATGCAAGTGATGAAATTACCGGTAGCTTCTTGTGCTAAGCGTACCGAGAATGGAAGATATAAAACATTTGCAGTCAAACTATTTGCCTAATACAGAAGTAAAACATTAGAAAACACAAGATGACTTTATCCAATTTAAGTGAAGCTTTTTTTTTTTAATGAATTTTGATACTGCCTTGCGTCTCTCTGGTGTATTTACTCTGGCCTGAAATGCTTTAGCTCTCAGAGATAATCTGCCCACTTTTGCAGCCTGCTTGTTCAGTAGGAGGGATTGCTTCAAAATGAACAACTCAAAAGGAAATGGACAGAGACAGATTAAAGAGGGAAGCACATGACAAAGGTCTCAAGGGAACTGAACCTTGGAGCTACAGTCCCTGCACACGGTGTTCAGAGGACAAAAAGCCTCTGAACAATTGGCATTATAAACTGGATTAGACTCTCCTGTTTTACTTTTAGTATCAGATTGAACTGTCTTTGAATCTAATCCGTCTACGCGATAGGATTCTTGTTTGAGTTTGTGCATTTCAAGATATTTGGAATTATCTGGACCTGTCTTTGTCATAAAGTTTCTCAGCCGTGAAAGTGTCATGTTGCCTTTGTCAACAATGCAAGTGGTACTGGGATGCTCAGAAAAATGTTTACAGTGGAAGATAAAAAAAAAAAACAAAAAAAAAGTCAAACCTGTAGGACAGGTTTGTTTGTTTTTTTTTTCTTTCTGGGTAAACTCTCCTAGATCCTCCATGTTGCATCATGAATGTGGGAATGACTTGAAGTCCACCCCACGTGAGCTGAGAAGCATGACAAAAGCCTTAATGTGACAGGACTAGTCATCCCTGTCACTTTGCTTTGCTTTACAGCGTTCTCTACTGCCTAGTCAGTTTCAGACTCCGGTGACAGAAAGTTTTGAATATAACAAGTCAGTGGACCTTTCCGTAAATATTATACATAATGGAGGTTTAGGAGTTCAAGCTTGTGTCAGTCCACTGGAGCATGATCAAGGAGGCATCATTGTGTAAGCATTACTCTTCCGCTTTATAAATCTGAGCATTTACTCTACCAGACAATGAACCGGAAACTGTTATATTAACAAGCCTGTACAACAGTGTAAATCTGGAGGCTTTTGATTATCTATAATGCAATGTTAAACAATTACTAGTAGCTAATTAAAGAATTTGCAGTCATAAATTAATCCACACTACGCAAGAAGTATAGCCACACGCTTTATGTACACTATTCACTTGTCTGTAAAGCATTAAATTATCTTCCCGAGTAAATGTAAACATTCAATCACTGAGTCGTGTCAAGGTATTTTCTCTCCAAGGTTATTGTGCAGCCTGCAGAAAACGGATCGGGGTGAAAAGATTTACTTGATAACACTGAAAAACTACAGTCAGTGCCTGAAATGATAAAAACCATTCCCTTAATCAAGGGATCAGGAAAACAAAGAGAATGCAACATAGACGGAAAAAAGAAGCAAATCAGTCTGTATGTAAGCGAGATAGTGTATAAAAAAAAAGGATATGTGATAAAAACCCCTCACGTAGTCACACACTGCGCTTCCTGCTTAAACTTTAGGCATTTGCGAGAACCCTTGAATAGTTTCCTCTTCTACTTTTTACATTTTGAAGGTTTTTTACTAATACCGCACAGCCACACATTAAAATATATCCAGCAAAAAATACAGGAACATCAGATCATCATTTCCTACTGATGGCATGTCAATGTTCCTAAATGAAAATAAATGCTTTTTAATCAGTTTAAAATAAGACCTAAAAATGTATCTCACAGTGCAGTTCACATCTAGAGATACTTTTAATCACATATATTTTGTAACTATGTCTTCTGTCTCAGCACATTATACAACAACCGTAAGAAGGGATAAATAAATGACCAAAAATGTTCCACTCAAACATTTACCAATCAGCATTTTCCTAAAAGTAAAATAATAAGTAAAAACACATTCAAAATTGCTAAAATGAGCAACTTTGGTTTTTTTAAACAAAACATGATCAGCAAAAGATTTGCGCAATTTATTACAAGTGTTGATGAGTGAGTGTGAAGTTTTTGTGAGCGAGTTTCCATGACAGGTTTTTGTCATGAAAGAATACAGCTGGCTTGTCTGCAGCTCTGGTTTTGTGACTCATATGGAGGACAAGTCGTCGTGACAGGAGGACGAACCGCGCCGCGTTTTGGGACTGCAACGCGTCAACATGGTGATTTGGGTGCTGAAGTTGTTACTGCTGTTGGACGGGTGTTGGTATTTGGTGTCTGAGCCCATGTATCTCTGCAAGTGCCACCTCCTCCACTTTCTTTTAATTTCCCCTTGGACCTACAGTGCGACAAGGAACCATAGTCAAATTTTCACAGCTACAGATCTCAACGTGTACTTAAAGGTGGGAGCACAAAGAAACAAAATAATAAAAAAAAAAGAGAGAAAAATTTAACATTTTCCAAAGAATTATAGAATATTAAACAGAGCAAAGGTTTTTATATACATCTAAACAAACATTGATTGCAGTAAATACAATATTTCTTATACCATTATACTTTGCTTTATAATATTACAAGAGGACTTGGATTTTTCTTTTCAGATATAATTGAAAATAGACAATTTTATGCACCACCACCAGTTGAAGAAAACTGCTAAATTAGACTTTTAGCTATAAGTTTACATTTTTAATTTTTAAGAAAATGAATCTGGGACATGGTTAAGAGGTAACCTCCAGCATGATGGTTCACTGTTATCTGCTCTTGTTTTGTGATCAAAACGTTCTCTGCCGAACGTCTCCCTTCACTGATGAAGAGATTGAAAATTGAACAACTCAGGTTTTTGGGGCTGCCGGTTCCTAAAAGTTCTACATAAAAAAAACGTTAAGCTGCATTTAACTTGCAAACAATTGTGGATAAATTCTTTCATTTCTGAAGTTAAAATTCAGTTACTTGCCTTCCCTCACAGCTGCGCCTGCTTTCTAATCAACCACCTGCTTCTTGTCCAGTAATCAACTCTCCATCTTAAATATTGTTCAGTCAGCTCTTTGTCAGATTGTCAGGCTCACCAAATTCTTTTGTGAGCTTCATGTGAGGCGTTATTTTTGTTAAGTTTTTTTTTTTGCTCAAAAACAATACATAAATACTTAAATTTTGTTCCTGTGTTTTGTAATTTAAAGACCTAATCACTACATACCACCTTAAGGAGTTAAACTTTCTAAAGGACTGGTGAAAATGTCCTCCAATTATTACTATTCAGTGTAGAATCAAGTGATTTAATCTGGCTCAGCACTAAGGACATAATATCTCCACTGAGAGCCTCTGCACACGTCGCTACCGAGATTGCCCGTTTTTTCTTTTCCTTCTCTTTCTCCCGGCGGCGGGGGAGGAAGACTCGGTGAGGGGAAGATGCCTGGAATGAGCAGTCTGAAATCTCCATCCACCTTACTGGACTGTGTGTGAATGTAAATAGGGAAGCAACTGAAGGTCCTCTCCCCCTGGGAATTGTGGGCTTTAAAATGAGAGTTTATGTAAATGTTTCATGGACCTACCTCAGCGTTGAGGAAGCAGTAAAGGACTGCCACTACAAAGCCCTAAGGAAAGAAAAACAGAGGCGTAAGAGTCGTAAAAGGGATGGTACTGGAACCTTGAATTTGGTTGTCCAATTTCAAGGACATAATTTTGGTTCTTCAAAGAGCTTGATATATGGTTCTGATGCATGTTTATATAAGTTGTCTAACAGTTGTAGCATTTCAAATGGTATATATAGGTCTTTACATTGAGGGGAAGAATAATTTATAAAACTAACTGGCAAAAATATACTCTGTATGTAAACTTTGTTCCTATAATTTCAACCTTAAAGACATTTCGTACCTGAAACGATCCCAGAATCAAGTCAAAAATGAGGCGTAATTCAGTCTTCACTTGCTCTGGGATGAATGCAAACACTATAAAATTGATTCCAAACAGAGGAATCAGAAGCAGTGTTGATTTTGCAAGTCGCCTGAAATGACAAAGCAAAAAGATTGAAATCCCCCCACCAACTTTTTCCATCGAAACCAATGATTAATCTGTCTTTATATATGCAGCAATAATAATGTTTCATCTCAGTAGACCAGAGATGGAGGGAAAAACACCATTAAAATTGTCAGTGGGAAATAGCTCATGCATTATCGCTGGTATATGAGAGCCCCTCCATCACAGAAAATTCACTTGAACACTGAGCGCTGCATATGTGCAGCTATCAGTGGAAGCCTACAGTTTGCCTGGCAGCACATAAAGAGGGCAATTTTATGGAGTTTTTTTAAATGTATTTATTTATTTATTTACTGAAACCCAAACGAATTATCAGCTTTCAGTGAGCGCTGAAAATATGCAGCAACAGTTGGGGGGACAAATCTGTGTATTTTACAACAAGCTTTAAAAAAAAAAAAAGTATTTAAAGACATCCATATTTTAACCTTTAATAAATAAAGAATCCTGAAAAGATAATTTATTTTCTCAGAATCTTAACACAGTCACTTTATATTAGCTATTAAAAAGCACAGGGTAAAAATAAATAAATAAATAAATGCTCCATATACTCACAAATACTGGTTGGACTCATTTCTTCCAATATCTGGGCAGTTTATCTTCTGGCGAAGTATTCGAATGATGCAGATGAAAAGAACAAAATTCACCTGTGGAGAGTTTTTCAGAAGAGAGGTTTTGTTGAGGGTATTTAATACTCTAAATGTAATTTAGTTCAGGTGGCCTGTGGAAAAAAAATGTGGGCTTCTAAATAGTTAATTTGAATTGAACTCTGAAATGGCATTACATGCATTTGCAGTCGACAACGAGAGACAAAATGTGAGCTGACGGCTGAGCCTCCTCATTTGAAAGAAAACAGTAGCATCAGCAGGCACCTGTGAATGATGAAAACCTAGTGCCATCACTCTTAAAATTAAGAAAAACATTTACCATTAGCCACTTATTAAACCAGGAACGACAGTAATTCTCAAACGTGCACACACCCTCCGTCACTTAAAACATGAGCTCATGATAAATAATTTTCTAACTTTTTCCATATTTAATGTAATAAATGTAACAATTATGCTGAAACTTATTAATGCGAAACAAAGTTCAGTTGCAATTTACTCTATTTGCACGTTTGCATCCTTTATTGGGCACAAAGGATCAAAATGATCTCAGACATGTTCCCAATAGAGTAACACCTCTGGAGCTGCAGGAATTTCCACCAGGTACTGATTGCATTCTACATTTTGCAATCATCTCCGTATGTCGGGACTATGTCAGGAAGTTTTCTTTGGAAGTCCTTCCTTCCAAAAAACATCCTGGGATAGTTAAAACCAAATAAAATCTTGTGGGAGAATGTATGTGGCAGAAAATCAGTAAAAGAATATTGTCTATTGTAGTGCCATGTTGTGGTGGCACTTCTACGCTTTAGGCATTTCTTTAGAATCAAACTAGGACTAGTCAAAACTAGGTCAATCTAAACTTTAGATTGACCTAGTTTTATCTGAGAGGTAAATGTTAAAAAGCTATTGTCTATCTACTTGTCAAAACAATAAAAGGGAGAATTTTCAGAACTTTAAAGTTAGACAAAGAATAGGAATTCTAAGTTTCCACAAATGTTTGTCATTATCATGTATAATTCTGTGAGCTGGATGCATTGTTATAAGGGACAACATTGATGCTTTCACGTGGTCTAGCAATGCCTTTTTGTGGAAGCTTACTCTAACATGTTGGACAGGAGGCTCAGACCAATTTTCAAAGCTTGGATCCAGGAGGAGCAAAGTGGCTTACATCCTGGTGTTTATCCAGCAGAATTGCTGAGGGGGTTATGGGAGTTTGCTTCTCTGAACCAAATGCGGTTCAGAAAAGACCTCAGGCCAAAGAGGTTATTTTGACGGCTCGATGCGTCTCTAATTTTTGCATTGACTCAGTTAAAATTAATTTGAAATTTAACTGCCATCTGTATGGTAAATAAATACTGGTGTCAGTCTTAAAGTAACCAGTGGTAAAATCACATACGTACAAAAAATACACAGCTTTCCGAACAACATTTGACTGTTTTTCATAGACAGTTATAAACTCCAATCCATTAAAACATGACTGACTTTTCGTCAAGCAGAACTTCACTAACCGTATCTCAATGTCTGGAGAGCTATTTTCTCCTCTCAGCAGAGGTCAAAAAAGAAAATGTGTTATGTCCATTCACCTTTCAGAGCAGTAATAACAAGTGAGAAGGTTTGAACAGACTTGACATAAATGATTGACAGACTGTAAACTTACCAGGATTGATGCTAAAATGGGTGTTTTAATAATCCACCAGAACACATCAGTGGTCTCGATAATGTCCCAGCACCTAGGGAAACGTGAAACAGTACTAAAAATATGGAAAACCAAAGCAAGAAAAGATTTAGCAGTTTCCGGTTGTTTCTCTCACCCTACATCATTGTAGTACGCTTTACCGATGCTCCAGGCTGTGATAATAATCGCTGGACCTCCTGGTGAAGCAAAAGAGAAATACAGTTAGATAAAACCCGAATCAAAAATAGGATTGCATTCTCAGAAAAGTTCTCCTGCCTTTTTCTGCAGGCACTCCATAGCAGCATTATAAAAAAACTGCACCCTCACCCCAGCCGATCATAATGTAAGCCCAGAAGTATTTCCTCTCAGAGAAGAAAGAGACAGCCAGCAACGCGTGAAGATAGAGGCCCTCCACAAGCAGCCAGAAGAAACTGGCCATCACACAGTACTGAAAAAATACAATAACGGCTTTGCAGCCAACCTGGAAATGCACACAAAACCAACAATCATCCAGTTAGTTAATCGATTAATCAGTCATAATAATATATATTCTAAAGTTGCTTTGCAAATTTATTTTGATGTACCAAAGTTTGGACATGACACAAACATCCAAACAGCAAAGTTGAAAATGAAAGTATTTTTATTTGTAACCCCTAATATACAGAAATGATCACCAACCACACCTTTGCAAAAACTGGGAAATATTAAAATGCCTTGCTGCTGAAATGTGCTATACAAATAAAATTTTGATTGATTGATAAGACGCAATCTGACAAGGATTATGTTCAATTTGCTGGAACATGTTCATTATAGAATTATTTAATGGATATTTACAGAAAACATTGAACCGTACAGGAATGGGTAAATATGCAAACAGTGCAGACCGCCTACACATATGCAGACCTAAAAACTTCCAATAACACACTGGAATTGAAACTTTTCAAGCATACTTTTAATATACTTGAAGATGAACACGATTGTCTTAATTCCCATTCAATTATTCTAGTTTTAATATATCCATTAATCATATATTTAAAACTTCCAACTGTACTCAGAACATGCTACAAACAGTGGTCCTACAATATTATGTACCATTGAAAAATAAAAGAGATTTTTTGATGAACTATATTACATATGTCCTTCATGTGCCATACAAAAAGTGTAGGACCAACTACACAACTCTGTGGTACACCAAAAGAGGCTCGATCATGCATGTAAGCAATTTAAAAACACAAAATTATCTCTTACAGAAAACAATGTTTGAAGTTCATACTGGTTTGCAATGGTTAAAAGGCTCAATTTAAAAATCTGAATTAAATAAATAAATATAAAGGTAATTAAATGCTAAACACAAACTCACAGAGCCTAGGGAGCAGTTGTCGACCTCTCCAAACTCGTAGAGAACCACATCCTTGACGAACACAGCAATGGCCTTCAGGATAAATGAGACAAATAAATGCATGTGGATGTAGTTCCTTGTGCAGTGGAGTTTTCTGGGATAAACAGAAAAGAGAGACAAGAATACAGATCGAGGAAAAGATACATGTTGAAATTTTAATTAACACAGACTAATTATCGCCAGGCCTTGGTGTTAATAGCAGAATTACTGACTGAAATAAATCAAACTTATAACTCCCACTTCATTTACACGCTAAGGGATTGGATCCACATCACACACCCTGACCGTTTTATATGGGTCTTCAATAAAACAGACAAAAGAGGTGCATTTCAAATCGACTACACATTTTTAAAACTCTCCATTATTCAGTGTGTAATAGTGCTTCAGCTCCTGATTACATTATCATAACTAGAATAATTAAAGAATTTGTGAAAGAGATGAGAATTGACTGAATATTTTCCAATGATTCAGAACATGAAATTTTTTTTCTAGATTTCTTTTGCTCCCAATTATAAAGATTCATTTCTTACAAGTGAATCTATTTCCGTTCATTTGTTTGCAATTGACTTCTTGAAATCAAATGGCACTTTTGATACAAAGATTATATGTTTTGTTCAGATACTTATTTTGTCATTACATTGCACACTTTGTGCTTTTTTCACTCATTTTTTTTTATCTATTTAAAAGATTCCTTTAAAAAATGCTAACTTTCTCTCATTTTGATGCTTTCCTTTGCTCTGTAACCTAAAAATAAAACTAAAACTGTGATAAATTTAACCATAAAACAAACATATCATATTAGACCTGATCCCCCCCCCAAAGGTCAGGTAGCTGTAGCAACATATTTTATTTAGTAGGAGCAAAATTAAATATGGCTCTTTGCTGAACCCTGGTTTAGACCAAGATGGAGACGTTCAAACTGGCCAAAAAGCGACATAACCGTCAGGCGTTCGATTCAACTGTGATGATTCGGATCACTGGTGTTAAGACACTGTTTAAACAGTGTCTTAACTGTTTAAACAGTGTCTTAAACAGTTAAGACACTGTTTATTTTGTGAAATATTTTATATCAAGACCACCCCTTTGGTTCTCTACAGCATCACACTTGCCACTTTGGCAACGTATAACTCCCTTTGTCCTAACATTGGCCGTCACTACACCTTCCCACTATCAGCTTCCAGTTCCCAATCCTCCTCAACAGGCCTCTAATCTGTGGGCTGTTTCCCTCATGTTTATTTCATATTTCTGACCTTGTCCTGTTGCATGGCTTTTGATGCAACCGGTGCCAGCAAAAATCTCAAGTGGACAGACTTTCACAGCTTGCACCTGCCTGTTGGCAGTTCTTCACTGACTAGTTAAATAATGCAGATTTTTGAGGCAAAATCCAGAAGCAAAAAAGTATTTTCTCTAAAATAAATATGGGAGAAGTGGTGTTTAAAACTACACTTTCAAAAACACATTTTTTCATGTAGAATAAATGCTGATCCGAAGCAAAAAAAAAAAAAATGCCAGTAATAAGTTGAGGCTTATAGACGAGATGAATAGTGATTTTTGCAGGAAAATTATTTACGGGACTTTAATTCCCTTAAGTGTATCTACTAATATGAGGGTATATCTCTGTTTTGAAAAGTCATCAGCTAAAGTTTCAGCTGAACAAAGCAAAAATAAATAATCCCACTGAAATGTAAAATTTTCTTGGCGTGAAAAGTCCAATCACATTTATGCAACTTATAGCCAGTCCCTGACAATCAAATATATAAAAGGATTTATTTCCATCATAATCCCTGCTGGAGATGCCCATCCTAAAAAGGATTCCTCAAGTTTGAGTGTCATTTTAATGCATACGGAAAGTGTTTGCATCATTCATTCATTCTTTGTGGTTTAAAAAAAGGATGAGTGTTGCGCTCCAGTGTGAAAATGCATTAATCTGTGAATGATAAATCTGATCAAAAAGGGCTCCATCTTCATACGACCCTGGAAATGAATAATTTGTCATGTCATCTGTGGTGAATCACCTTTATTTCATTTTATTTCCTAATTCTTCTCAACATCAACTGATTTTAAACATTGTGGTCTTGGTTCATAAACAGGCAATCCTTTTGAGTATCCAGAACCAAAGAAAGCCTGGCCTCCTGATATTCTTCACTCAAATATTGAAGACAAACAGAAATGGCAACAGAAAGACCAAAATCCATTACAGTATAAATAACAGTGAAGAAACAGTGAAATGAAGTTACTTAATAAGCACAACAAAGGTCAAAAATAAAACAATGCATCCAACATACAGGGCTCTAAATGTGAGAACAAATATTTAAAAATCCGTTGTGACATGTCTGGGAAGCCAGCACAAACTGATGTTGTATCTTTCTTGTGTTTGTTAAAATCCTGCTACTGTGTCCTGCCTCAAGAATGGACCAGGACCCAACATAGAGCAGCAACATTCAACTTTAATGCTAATCAGGAAAAAAAGCTTCCAGAAAACTCAGCTGAAATGCTGCGTTTTTTGTTCTTTTAATGAAGGCTTGGCCCTTTGTTTAGAGGTTTTTTGCTTGTGTGTCGTTTCATTTTTCTATTAATCATGTAGAGCAATTTGAGTTGCCTCGTGGCTGAAAATGTGCAAAAATCCCACAGGAAATAGTGATTTGTAAAAACAGTCAGAAACACAACTGAAACACAATATCCTCTGCAGCTACCCGAATTCATTTTTTAAAATAAATTGGAATTTGGAAACAGATTTATGGTTTCTATATGTACTTAAACTAAACTCTTTTTAGACCTAACATATCAAGATGTTTAATCTCTCTAAGCCATTGCACATGTAGAAATATACTTATCAAAAGTGTTTTATTATTTACTCAAAACACTGTGTGAAGCTAAAATCAGCAATGAATTCACTTACCTGAAGATGCAGAGGACCACAATAGCTGTAATCAGAGAGATAAGCGAAACACTGTGACCAATGGTGTAGCCAACCTTGACTTGCCAGAAAAACTTTCCCTAGAAATGACAAGAAGTGGTGGAGGGAAATGTATTTACACACATAATTCTGTGTATAGAAGTAAAAAATTCTCATTTTTTTTGGCTGTCTTACTTGTTTGAACATGAGGAGACACTATAATTTTTTTATTTTATTGAATGCTTATGTAAAATTTTTATTTTATATCTGTGGGAGAAAAATCCCAATGTAAAGGAATTGCTTCTGTTACCAGAAAGATTGGAAGTCAAGCTTTTCTGCCAGAGAGGCATGATTGTTCCCAATATACTATATTCAAATGCAACAACCAAGAAGGTGTCACACTTCACAAAAAGACACATCTTTTGGGAGGTGAAAGAAGATTGCTCTATTGGCAGCTCAAAACGAATAGGTATCTGGGAAGAAAAACATCAGAAAACACTGCTGTTATCTGTGAAAAACACAATTTTTCTAAAAGCAAGGAAAGCAACAGAAATCTTACTCCATGATTAACCCCGGTCATCAATCCCGGCCCATTTTATACGGCCTTTCACTGAAGTTGGAAGTTCTGCGACTTAGAGGGTTTTTCTGATATCTGCTAAAGCTTCCTTTGTTTCTGCTCTTAAAGTGCCAAAAATACTTGAACCACTTTAAATTTTTTAATTTTGTCAAGACCATCACCATTTTTATGAGTTAAATGAAATTTTATAAACAGACTGTCATCAAACAGCATGTGATTTCTGAGCGAATGGAAAGTGACAGTTTTCAACATATTTCACAAAAGTGAAAATTGATTGATTTACTGACCCTGAATACAATTTCATGTCACAATTTTACTTCCACTTTTTAAGTCAAAATACCTGGAAAATGTGGAAAAGTTTTAGGTACATGAATGTATTTATGAGACACTGTATATGACCCAACCACAAATATTTACTTGCATGTAAAAACACTCCATTTTCTGTGATGCAGAATAAAACTCTGAAATAATGTAGTTTTCTTCGTCAATAAAAGAAATGTCATTCCAGATGTTTCTTTTATTGACGCCTGGAATGAATCAACTAAACTAACATCATTGTTGGTTTTCTGAAACTACGGTGCTGCATCTTTCTTTCAATTCAAAAATCAATCCCAACCATTTTATAAAGGTTCAGTATAGGCCTAAGAAATGTCTTTGTTCCCCCATGGGTTTGTGCCATCCCCATGTATGTTTTACTTCAGACAAAAATGAGATGAGAAGCTCTGCATCCTGCGATACACAAAGACATCAAGTATGCAGAGAGACGGACATCAAATTCCTTTTACAGTCCCCGACTCGTTCAAACCTTGCTGAATTCCTATGAGGAATACTAATGAGGCTCCGTGTGACTCAGAAAGCAGACTGCCCACCAAGAAAGCTTTTTACCGCCGTGTAGTGCTCCTCCGCTCCTCGCCCTGCCCCACCTTCATCAACACAGACAAGCTTTGCTCTCTCTCCGGTTAAACAAACCAAAGGAAGGCAACGTCTAATGTATTTATTCCCTCCCTGTCCTCTCGGGCTCCTGCAGGCATAGTGAATAACGTCTCGTAAAGCTCGATAACACTTCTGACTTTCTGACTGACCTGGTCATGTCAAAGTATGTCTGAGGCGTCCTGCTTCAAGACTGCGATGCTTCATTAAACAATCAGCAGTGTTGACTTATGGGTGTGTTCGTTTTTAATGGAGGCAGCATATTTTGCCCTACACATCATGAATTGTTTAAAGTATTTTTAAATCAAAAGCAACCCACACACTCCCATGTAATCAAATTAAATGTTCTCATAGTGTTACAGTTTTATTCATTACAACTCATGAAAAATAGGTGTATTTTTCCATTTCAATCAACACGACTGAACTCCTTTCTGGGAAAATATCTATTGACGAAAAATACAAGTTCTAGAGATTTGTCTGCAGTAACGCTACAGTGCTAAGATTAAATCATCCACTGCAACAGACCATAACAAACATAAATAGAAGCAGATCTGAGCTGAAAACTTGAGCCAACAATCAATACAGCCATCTTGCTGATAGACCTAACAACACTGACCCACAGAGCAAACACAAGAAGCTCTCTCTGAATTGTTCCTGCTCACTGGCTCTTGACACGCTCCCCTGTCGCACTGTTGCATTCATTCGCCACGGGACTTCGAGTGCAGCCTATGGATGTCGGCGGCTTACTTACATCATCGCTGGTGCCATTGAGATTGTAGCCACAGTTCACAGCGATGTCAATAGGATGCATCTCGGTCCAGCCGTCAGCTGTGCAGGTTTTAGAGAGGTTACCTGCAGAGGGAGAAAGAGGAAAGGCAGAAAGTGGATTTATTTTCTTTAACTTTTACAAAAAAGGTTCCAAATTTATTTAACTATGTGTAAAATTGGTTTCTCAGACAATAAGAAACAGTCAAGCTCACCAGAGACACAACATGCATGACTATCCCCGTGCTTCTTGGAAATAAAGTGAGAGTGAACATCCTGGTGAGATCAAAAGAGCTGACCGAGGCATTCAGGAAGAATGTTGTTTATGAGTTTGAAAGGGGCTTCTTAGGTGTCTCCAAAATTGTGAAATCAGGCATTCTACTGTATGAAAAATAATCTGCAAGGAGAGGATATTCAAAACAGCTCACCCTAGCAGCCTCCCAACTCGGCAGCAGCAGGCTCTTGCTACTGATAAAAGTGGATGTCAGTGCGATCAGAAAGAGACTGCCAGAAGGTTGAATTTCGAGAAGGAAACCTTTCCTCTCTGAGTAAAAGCATAAAGGCCAGAGTAAGATTTGCCATACAGAACATAAACAGGCAGTTTCTCTGGAATAGTTTTCTTTGGACAAATGAGTCTAAATTTAGAATATTTTGAGATTGGAACATATGAGATGTTTGGTAAAAATCACATACAGCAATCCGGGAAAAGAGCCTCATCTCAACAATGAAGCATAGAGGTGGAAGTATAATTGTTTGGGGATGCTTTGCTGCAGTAGAAGGTGGTTGAAGAAAATGTAAAAATGCCTGATAAATCTTTTACAGCTTTATATTTTAAAACGTAACTAAAAAATAATTTAACATTATTGTCCCAAAACCCCCAGAAGTTCTGACATGGCAACATGCCTAATCAAACTCTAAGTTTAGTTATAGCTTAAGTTTTTGGTTTGGCACTCTTGGGTTTTATTGTTGCGTTTATATCTAGTTCCAAAGCTTCAAGGTTTTAACGTTACAAGCACTAAAACAGCCAGATATAAAACAATACAGTAGAAAGTGTTGTGGTTGGTGTTCAATGTCATTAGCAAGAAGATGGAAATACAACTCTTACAAACTTCATTGGCTTCTGGAGAAAAAGAATAACTACTCTGAATAATAAAATGTATTAAAAACAAGATATGTACATCTTTTTTCTTTTAACTTTTGTGCCCAGGTTTGTGCAAGGTTAGACATCAAATGCTCACATCAATTGTAATTATTGGTTAAAACACAACCAAAAAACGTTTTGTAGCCACTAAGGTTTAAAACTACCTTCTTCGGAGAGCTGTCTGGATTTCTTCACTTCTCTGTTCTCAGGAAAATACAGCTTCAACTATGTTCATTATTGTTAAAATCCACACTATGAGAGAATGTGTTTCTTCAATAACTTACAAATTATCTGTAAGGTTTCATCAAAGATTTGTTGACATATTGTAAATCAACACGCTGTCTAGTCTGGAGCACAGTGTGACAGGCAGCAGATCTGCTTTGTGAGTGTAAGCATGGCTAATTGCAGAAAAATGTCATCACATGAGCTGAGGAGTGAAAACGTGCAGTAGGAGGTTTCTGTGTATCAAGATGTTCTGCTCAGTCAGAGAAAGGTCAGCGTGTGATTGAAATGTCAGGGTGTCCTCGCTGTAGCTGTGTATAAACATGACGCTTGAAATTATTCCCCCCGTTTTATAAAGCAATTAGATCATCTCCAAGACAGTTTTGTGGCTGCTCTTCTTCACTTTCGGGTGGGGAAGGACTTTGCAGAGAGCTTTTAAAGATGTCAATGCCACCTTTAGTCTAAGCAGAAGACCTTCAGTCTTTGTAGCGTATTTATTGCTCTGTTGCGGTAAATTACCTGGCTGGACTCAAGGGTATTTCGGTTCAAGTAATAGACTGGCACATCTCGTTCTGGTGACATGCACTTGCCGTTCTAGTCTTAATATAATATTTCAATGTGAAGACCACAGAAAAGTCAGCAAGATTGCTTAGATGCCCATGTCAAAGAAACACATATATGAAGGAAAAAAAAAAAAAAAGAAAACATGATTGGATGACATTTCTTTTTTTTTTTGATGAAATGTAACTGAATAATTGAATCAAATACAGAAAAGTTCTCCAAGGTGTTTTGTGTCTGACTGTTTCAAAAACAGAATTATATTTAGTCCTGCCTTTGAAACAAACCTGCTCAAAAAGTGTGAGGTATGTCAGCAGAAACATATCAGAACATGTTGTTGCTGGTTGTGGTTTTTGTACTACATCCACACATTTGCTTAGTTTATATTCAGACAAATAAAATGTACAAATCCAGAGACTACGTGAGGTAAGCAAGAGAGCATTTCTGGCGCTTGGACTTTGCCGAAGCCAGTTTCGGAGCTGGTAGCAACTTTCCATGTATCATTTCATTTCCTGATAATCTTCCACAGCATTTTAGGAAAGCTAAAGAAAGGTGAGCTGCACTGATAATTGGTAGAACAAGGCATTCCAAATTGTAGACTTTTGGCATCTTTGTGTAGCACTTTTAGGAAAATAGAGTAATGTTATATGTTGCTTGAAACTCGAATAGATTTGATAGTGATGACTGGTTAGAATAAGCGTCGACATCAAACCACTGCATCTTTTCTAACAATCCGTTTTATCAGGCACACACTAACTTTAAGTAATTCTGTTTTTATTTTTCTGTTATTTTATGGCGTCTGTTTAAAGATGGAGATAAAGCAGAGAGACACACTTTTATTTTGGGGTATTTTCACACAGGTATTTGCTGGTGCATTCCTCAGTTGGTATTTTCTCCCATTTCTGAATCGAGATGTAATGCAAGCTCTGCTCCGAAAATAACTTCTTTCAGCAAACAGCATCAATTTGAGCTGACACAGTTTGACAATATTTAAATGAATGAATATGCATGCATTTAGGAGAAAACCCTCCTATTCATTCATTAAAATCACAGCCAGAGCAAATAGAGTGACACTCTCG
Organism: Girardinus metallicus; assembly: GCA_903067095.1. NCBI lineage: Eukaryota > Metazoa > Chordata > Actinopteri > Cyprinodontiformes > Poeciliidae > Girardinus > Girardinus metallicus. The sequence continues at coordinate 33,013 of CAEGAE010040008.1, forward strand.
ATGATGGGAGATCTTTTTGTTGCAGCGATATTCTCAGGTTGTCTTTCTTCCAAGTCCAATCCAAGTTTTAAGTCTTTGAGGAGCATGTCCAAGTCAAGCTTCAAATCTTTTTAAGTCAAAGTTAAATTTAAAGACTCCAATGACAGAAATGAATATCTTTTTTTAAATCTAATCATCACATCCAGGTCAGTAGTTCCCAAACCTTGTCCTCAGGTTCCACTGCTCTGCATGTAGATCTTTCTGTTCCAGCACACTTGACTCAAATGATTGCCTGAGTGCCTAAATTGTGTTTTAAAACTTTTTTTTAAAAAAACAGATTCCAAAGCCTGATTGTTGATCATTCCAACAGATACTTTACACAAAAAGATTAAGACATGACTCAAATAATTTTGGAATTTTTCATTGAAATTGGCAGAACTGAGGCAAAGAGGATATGCATCTCAACATTCTGTAGCATAATTCGTTATTTGTGATATTCCTGCACACAGTTGTGGTTGTTAAGGTTTTGTGAATTGCTATGCGGAGTTCTCGGTTCATTAAAATAATGGTAAAAACGTAAAACTGCTTTTTCTTCTTGTATGATCAGTTTAGCAGCTGATGTGTTTGTTATAAAGTACCACAAGCTAACATGGGTATAGGTGTATTTAGTGCCATTTGCTTTGTGAATCCATTTCACAAATAAAGAAAGATCACACAGAGTACAAGGAACTCTTTCTATAAAAGCCAGTGTGTGTGCAGACATGGGTTGATTTTGTTTCACTTTTGTTTATTGCATATCTTTATTCATACAGTTTTATCCCTTTCAGCTTTTTTAACCTCTATTTGTTTGGTGTTCCTCCACATGAATCAGACTCACTGTTTATTTGCTGTGCATGCTGCCGATATCCTGTTTTTCCATCAGCAGCTTTGCCCTTAGAACAGCACAAACTATATAAATTGAACATAGCTGGCCATCCAATACTGGCAAAAATAATTTTAGGAGCTCTTTATCTGTACAATATGGATGCACACAAATGCAAACATTGAATCCCAACCCATTTACAAGTTGACTGTTTTCTTTAAACTTTAGAGATAATTTCGGCGTTGGCTCTAAAATGTTAAGTTACAAATGCACGTCTTCAAGGATTATAGGATCTAATTTTCTTTTCCCATGTTACTTCCGGGAGGCGGTTTAGAAAGAATATTGAACTATTTCACTTTATGTTAATTTCACGGCTTAAGAGCTTAGGTAAGGTTCTTCCTCAGATCCCATTTCAAACTGAGGTGCAGAGCTCTCCCTTCAGGTAACTTCATTGTCAGTTTCTTAAATAAATCCTCTCTCACCATGTCACTTCCTGTCAGGTACACTTTATAAAATTCCACAATCTGCCAGGAAGACGGTGTTCTAACAGGTGCATCTTGTAATTTGGACTCTGACGTCTCTGCTACAGGAGAATGAGGTTGAATGAATCAGAGAAGCGACTCTTTGTCAAATCTGACATGACTGCAGTCCTCTTTGAAGGACAGATAACTGGTTTGTCATAAGGAAAAACATAAAAATATGTCGTTTCCTCATTTCAAAGTTTGAAACTTTTTGACTTATTCATTAAAGCCTCTGTATTTTGCTCAGTCCCCCAGGTTACAACACAACAAACAACACCCCAACATTTTGTGTTTTAATCTATAAACATTCAATGACAAAGATCCACGGCTCTCGATGAAAACTGATCTGCTTACAGACAGTCAAAAACCTGAAACGTTTTTGGAAAAGAGAAACAGTGTTTCATTCAGTGAGCTTCAGGCAGCTTTTTATCAATATTAAGAAAACAAAAGAAATGCTAAGAGAAAGGAATAATTGTCTCACCATCCAAGATTAATGGGGAACTGGGAGAGAGAGTCTCAACTTTCAAACATTTAGGAGTTGAAATCAACTATGAACTGTGTTTTAATCATTGAGCAGAGGAAAAAAAATCCAGAATATGGCAACAGAGGGAGTTCTTTTTGATGAAACTGAACATTTTGAAATTAGACAGCACCACTCTCCAACTATTTTAATATGCTCTTTTTACAGAGGGTTTTATCTTTCGAGCGTATTTGCACTTTGGGAAATATGCGTGCTAAAGATCATAAAATATTGCAGTACGTGACTAAATTATCCAGTAGGGTTATTGAGGTTGACCAGGTATCTGCAGCACAGCTGTACAATGACCTGATTATTAAAAAGACGAATGAAATTCTTGTGGATTCAACACATCCTCTGCTTTAGAAATTCAGCAGAAGGTCGAATGGCAGAATTTTCCAAAGGAAAATCTGAACTACGTGGCTCCACAAGTCATTTGTGCCTACAGCAATCAGACTGCAAAAAAACAAAGCACACCTGTTGCACTTTATCCTAGTTTGTTTTTGGTCAGGGGGTATCTGTTATGTTTTATCTTAGCTATTCTTTTTTTTTTTCTTTTTTTTTTTCACACCGTCCTTGTTAAGATGTACCTTTGTATTTTTGTCATGTCTATATTGTGCCTCCAGTGTGTTTTTACACTTTTTGTCTTTATGGACGTGCCATGATGGATCACCTGAGTTTCCTCTGGTGGATAACGTGCCGCGAACTAAAATTTCTTTAAAACGACACAGACAGACTCATTAAACGACTTTAATGAGTCTGTCACCTAGGCAACATGTGATAACTGAGGTACAGGGCCAATTGAAACCTGGATAGGAGATATTGCAACCAACTTTGAATGATTTGTTTGCCTGTAGAGTGAGAGGAATTGGGTGGAAAAGAGTAAGGACTTCACCCAGGACCCGTAACAGGATTATTTCATAGCAGTTAATTCTGAAAACTGAATTAAATTTACTTCTATGTCAGATGAAGAGTGTAGTAATCCATGAATGTTTTATATTTAAAACCTGTGGGACATATAATCATCTGCAATCCTGGGGGTTGGAGTTCATGAAATGTATAACTTGTGACATAAAAACTGTAAAACACGTTAATATTACAGGTTTAAATGCCTAAAAGTGACTTTGAAGAGAACAGTTACACTCTGGGATTCCTCAGATGTGCCTTTTCAAATTATATTTGTCCTTTTAATTCTGACTAAAAGAATGTTATTTGTCTTTGGTAAAAGTTTGTGATAATTTCCCTTAGAAAGTGGTCAATGGTAAATAATTAAAAAGGACCCAATGAGAATTTTTCTCTTTATTACTTATCATCATACCTCAGCAGGTTACAGGTTCCTCAGGGGTTAAGTCTTTAGGGAAATTATGTCAACACATCACATTTTCAGAGCAGTTTTCATTCTCTGCAGGAGATAAAATACACTCGACCTCCACCCATGATCAGCCTCTTGAATCATGTCTCAGATGTAATTAGCAGGGAGTAAAACTGGGATTTCTAATCATTACATAACTACTTGTATCAAAATGTGGGAGTAAAGTGAACTTATTAGTTCTTGTTTTCTTAATCTTTTGCAGGTACTATCAGTACAGATGTGCGACGTGATGAACGCGATCGAGCTGGAGAAAGAGCGCTGTGAAAATCGCACCTCTGGGAATGTCACTCCAGGTCATTCTTGAAAACTCTTTGTTTGTTGAGTGTGTACAGGGGGCTATTAGGAGGGAAGAGTAGGGTGCAAGGGTGAAATCACTGCGAGGAAAGAAGGAAACACTCTGGTGTTTTGTAGATAAGGTGCCATTATCAATAGCAGAAATAGAGTGTGTGTATTTTATCCGGTTGACTAATTCAACACAGTAAATTTGGGCTCAAACTTGAAACAAAAGTCTTAAAAATCATTATAAATTCTCATGTAGTTTTTTGCCACTAGTAAACTCTAAGTTATAGTGTTTGAAACACTTTCAAATAAAATGAGAATTTTTTTAAGAGTTCACCATGTTACAAAGACTACCAAGATTTCCATGACCTTCGTAAGACATTCAGGCTCACAGCATCACAGATCCTTCACCATGCTTGATGGAATATGAGGTGCATTAACACAATCTAGCAGGGAGAATATATTTTCTCCAAACAAGATATACTCGCTCAGAGTTGCATCATACAAAAGCTGGCTCTGTTTATAATCCCGATTACATATATAACTGAATTGATATATATACGTATTTTACTTTATTAGCAGAAATAAATGTTTTGTGTTTTGAATAAATGAATAAATTTAATTAGTTGACTTATTGAAACGGCAAAATAAGTTTCAAAAGGCAAAACATTTGAGATAATGAATAAAAATTCATTCAGATTGCCACAACATCTCATGCTTAATAAATTAAATTCTTATTTTGATAAATGATTCCATATTATTGAAACACACTTTGAGCATCTTTAATTTCGATTCTTTAATTTAATCCTGATTTGCATGGTTTTGACAGTGACAGACGAGATAGATTTCATCTAAAATCAAAGCATATCCCTGACCTGTTTCGCATTGTTGATCAGGACATTTAACTACTGAGTTTTTCTATGTCCTGCACTGACTGCACTCTCTCACATTTTGTCTTGCAATCAGAAACGGACTGCAAAACCGAAGCTTGCACAAGAAAGTTGCAGATATAAATGGATCAAATCTTCACTGTAGCAGTAGATGCTCAGCTTGTGTTTAATGCAGTTTGCAAAAAAAAAAAAAAAAAAAGAGACTTATGTCAAATCATTTACTTTAAAGAAGTAAGACTGAGTAAAGGCTGAAAAATGTTGAACGGTTACCTGAACATATCTGCTGTGATGCTAATTTCACGAGCAGGTTCACAGGTTTTCTTGAATTTTTAGCAGGATGTTCACCGGCAGCTTTAACATCATCCCTCTCTCCTGCTGCCATTAGTTCAAGCGGGGTTGAAAGTGCACCCTTCGTCTGTAAAGCGTCACATTTTCCTGTGTCTCTAATTTGAAGTTTGACCCTGAAAAGGTGCTAATGCCACCATGAGGGTGGTGGTGTGGAGTGGTGGGGTTCAGCATTAACGGACAGCTGTATGCGGTGAATTCTACTGGATGCTTAAGAGGCTTTTCACAACTATAGAATAAGTAAAGGTGAAAAAGTCTTCCTGAATGCTTGAACTGTGCACGGCTGAATAAAACCTGACAAAAAAATTGCTGAAGAGTTGCTGACAAATGAGGGGTTCAAGTAAAGGAAATGCTTTTAAGAGAACTCTCTACTTAAAGGGAATAACAGTTTCTCACTGTTGGAAAGGATATATATGCAGCTCTGCTATTTTAACATCTACTTAAAAAAATAAAGCAAGAACAAGTGAAAGGATTGGGTTATTTCACAAACTCGCTCTTTCATCCATGAAAGCATGCATTGGAGGTGCACAAAACTATCATATCCATGTCCTAGGAGTACCTGCATGTGATCTGTGAGTGGTTACACCTAACAGCCAAAAGCTCCATCACCGTGTCTCTCAGCAGGGCTGTCAATAGCTGGATTTCAACACATCTCTCAGTGGGGGAGCAGGAATGAGCACCGACTTGCTGGGTCACACATATGAAGCCACAGCACAAGAGTAGCAGAGAAAAAGCCCTGAGGTGTGGATTGGATATTCATCACTCCCCTGCTCTCAAAATGCCTTAAAGAGAGAGCGAGAAGGGTTTTTTAAAGTTTTGAGTCAGGCCAACTGCTTTATCGAAAGATTTATTTATCTGATGACATTGAAGACATGTTATAAGCAGTACATATGGTATAAATATATTCGGAAAAAACGTCTTCAACCAACTGAATCAAGGCAGGTGTATTTTTATAGCACCATTCTTACTTAAGGCGTTGAATTTAATTGTTTTGAATTTAGATGATTGCAATATTACCACCATTATTACTATGAAAAGCACACTATGTTGAAAAGAGAAGGTTGAAAACTGAATAGGTTCTGAGGTATGAGTGCAAACAATTTTGTTTTGGGTATATCTGACTTTTACATGAAGGAAAAACAAGTTTTACTTTTTTTTTTAGACTTAAAAAATTAACAAGAAAAACTGACGACTCAAAATGTGGTCATCGGACAAAAAATATCTTATTTCATAGCTCCATAAAACACAAATACATCAACAAATGAACCAAAAACAATAATTATGAGCTGATATTTAGTTTTTTAAGCCTAACTATAATTGTTCTCAGTTGATTTCCTTATTTTTTATTTATTTATTATAACATATCTTATAATGTTTTTCTACTTCCCGTTTTAACATTTATTTTCATAACATTATTTATTCATGCATTAAATTTTGCTCCCATGAAGTTATTTTTCTGTACATGTTTTTATTGAAAGATGTTATTTTGTATTGTTTGGATTATGACTTCCAGATTAATTCTTATTTTCATGTTTTGTATTTCCAAACATCTGTCCATATGAAGACATATAAACTTAATTTTATTCACCAGAAGAGAGAAACAATAAAATAAAAACAAAATCCTGGAATGTAAACTGTCTTTTTATTATCATGCAAGACAAAAACTACCGACATCTACTTTGCAGAACCTCACATTAATGAAAGTGATATTATTTTAAGAACTGAGATAAGCTATGTGGTTAACTACATTAATAATTCTTTAGACATACTTTATTTTCCTGATGATTGATAGTTCTTTGTTGTAACGTTTACCAGTTAAAGCCCAAGCACTCTTTCAGAAAGAAAAAACAACCTCATTCTTCGGTTCTCTCAGATTTGTCCTTTTCAGCAGTAAAATTGCTGAACTAACTAACAAAGCATGATCACTCCAGAGTCATTCCTTTGGATGAAGGATGCTGAAAAATGAATCGCATTAATACCAAAACATATTTTTAGGGAGAAAATTATTAAATGCTGTTACCAAACTGATAATATTCTTTTAAAAAGATCTTTTATGAAATCTTTTTTGATGGAGGAAAATGATAAATTCTTTGCAGATGACTGTTTTTTTCTCTTCTTTTGTTTTTTGAGCCCCAGATGTAGGCCACTTTCTATTTATACGTGTTTTCACAAAGCTTTCACGAGGCAATCATTGATTGTGAAGGTCAGACTTAGATGCAGCATGAGCAGATAAGAAGCATTTTTACAGTGCTCCAAAATGTTTAAATGGGTTGCATTTTGCATTGAGTAGAAATGGAAAAGGCATAAGTTTGGTGTTCATTTTTGTTGTCAGTGACATTTTTTAATTTATTAATAATTATGATAAATATTGTGGGGCTGGGAGTTGATTTAGTCAACTGATGAGATGTAAAGTGGGAAGCAAAGTTGTTGGCCACGAATGACTTAGTGCTGTTGTGACAGAAGACACTTCAATATCCTCTGAGCAGGAGAAATTTAACTTGTCTCTGTATTTTTATAACTCCATCACTGGTCACTTTATTAGTTACACCTGATCAGCTGATACACAAGTTGCTCAAAGTAAGGGTTTTCAGCAACGTTTTAAATCTACACAGTAAAGAGTTTTGTCTAATGGGCACTGGCAGCGAGTTTCAGAACCCAGCAGCTGGCACAGAAAAGGTCTGAAAAAATAACCTCTAGGCAGCACTTGTTGACAAAGTCTCTCTGCCATGAATAGAGAAAGTCAACCGTAGCTCCAACACCCACAATATTATCTAGAATATCTTAACATGCACCATGTCAAACCTCGACGCAGATGGTCTACCTGAAGAAACTGCGGGTACAGCTCACTCAGGCATGTTTCCCAACAACAGACTGGAAAATGTAACTGGGTGTGATGGGTCTCGATTTCAGCTGTGAAATGGATGGATTCACTAAGACATGCATCAACAGTTCAGGGTGATGATTGGGGCGTAAATTCACACTTTAAGCCTCGTAGAATCAATTAGGTCTAGTGTAGCCATCGCAGATTGCCTGAATTTTCTTGCTGTTCGTATTCACCCCTTCATGACTAAACTGTGCCCATTTCTCAGTGTTAACTTCTACCAAAACAAAGCATCATGTCACAAAACTCAAATGATCTAAAACTAGCCTCAAACTAATATGGAAATAAGTTCATTGTATTCCATTGGTCGCCCCATTTTAATCCAGGAGAAACAAAAAAAAATCTTTTAACCTTCTTTTTTAGCCATATTTGATCTGAAAGTGCAAGAAAGTGTACTTTAAGTCGTCAGCTCAGTGTTTGTGATAATCTTACCTCTTTGTTTGTCACTGAAGTAGCTGAAATATGTTGGACAGGTTATTGTCACCACTTCTCCAACTCTGGCTGAAGGCCAACAGGCGATGATGTCCCACATCCCCTGGCAACCTGCCAAAAAAAGGTCAACAACACAAACATTGCATCACTCACCATACGACAGGAGACAAACCGAGAGAGGGCAATGACAGAAGGAAGTCATGGCACAGCGGAGTCCTGAATCCTTTAGTGAAAAAGATCTGCAAAAAGTCTGGTTTACTAAAGTCACCTGTGTGGAATGTATGAAATCATTCTTATTTCTACTTTATAAATGAATGCAAATAATTGCTATGCCAAACATTTTGTAAATTTTGTCATGGAAGGAGAATAAACTTGTAATTTTGTGAATACACAAAATAATCTGCAGACTTAAAATTGCTATTTATTGTTCAAACATTTCTGCATTCGGGTATAAACAAATAAATGCCAGAGAAGTGAAATTGAGGTGGTTGTTGTTTAGGATATCTTTGTGAGCTGTAGTGATTTCTTTCTTAAGTCTTCATAGAAATCCGTCTCCATCCCTTTTCTGTATTACACGTCAAGGTCACAACCTTGTCAGCCGTCCTCATTCCGCCACCCAACACCCTGTAAAGCCTCAGGAAGGTGTGAAAAGACAAAAACACAAGCTGCAAATATCCCTGTGCTACTTTAGTTTATGAAACCTTCAAAACAAAGAAAGCTTCTCAAAACGTTTGAGTCTTCAGAGCGAACGGACTGCGGCTGAAACTTTCTCAGCCATATGTTCATCCAAAGGATGTATGTTCTCCCATAAATGCACAGTCTGCCAATTCATTTATTCAGGATGTGACCTCAGAGTTCAACTTTCACTACCTTCCTGTTGAGGAAGCAGATAGGAGAGCAGAAAAATGAGATCAGTGCAGAGATAGGGAACGCTGTTCCCACACCAGCTCTTTATATGGGACCACTTAAAGCAAAGTACAATATGCCCAGCATTTTAACATATGGATGTATGTTAAAATGAAAGCAGTTGGAGGAAAGACTGATGGCGTCTAATAGGTATAAAAGGATTTTGTGCACTGGAATCCCAGGAAACAATGATCGAGTGGGTGAGAATATAAAGCAGTAATAATTCAATTTTCAGATAATGCATTAAGAGGCATTACTGTGTGGTTAAATGATTTTGCATAAGTGTGTTGAAGAGGCCTGTCCATTTAGAGGGATAATTTCTTACACCTACAGATGGTGTGACCCATCACAACTTTTTTTTGCGCGTTCAATGTATTTTTTCAACTTTTATGACTTTTCTCTTTATTTAAGTTGTTTAACCTCCTACTGTAATTGAAATGCTACAATTGGTTGCACATTAATGGGTCTGGATATGTAAATATGAGTGCTCAATTACACTGGTTAATAAGGCCTTTGGTTTAATCTAATGTGTCGTGTTTTAATAATAATAATAATAATACATTTTATTTGAGGGTGTATTTGAAGCGAGAGACCAGCATAGTTAAGGAGAAATCTGATTCTTAGAGGACAGCAGCAAAGACAAGGCTATGAAATGTTTTTAATGACCATCTGATCATATCTACAAGCTGACTTGGAGGCGTGAAAAGAAAAAAAAAAACTGAGCTTTTCAGCAACAAACTGACCAGTTTGGTGGGTCGGGTGGGTCTGATATAAAGCAAGCAAAGCAAAGAACTGCAGTCATGGTATGTCTTGGATAAAATCTTTGTATCTCTATTCTGTGATCACTTAGTTCGATAAAAGTGCAAACCTCTGATTTAGAGCTCCCGCAACCAAAGACGACTGGCGACAAATGTCAAGCAGTGTCTCATAAATTCTGGGAAAACATTGAGGTTTGACTGCAGCATCGACTGACAGGGGATTCCTTTCCTCCTGTGCGCAGTTATTGCAGGTCCTACCGCTGTCTCTTTTCCCTCCTCACCTCTTCACCATCCTGCTCTCGTAATAAACACATTGACATCCATAACATGCTGTCCGTTTATTGATGGACCGACATGTCAGAGCCGTCTGACTCGATTGTGCTGCAGCTACAATTCATGCAGGAGCTTCTACAATGTCTCGCTCAAACAGTGTGACACATTAAAGTCCTGTGCGGGTTTTGAAAAGTCGGGATTAGATTGTGTTAATGCACCTCATATTCCATCAAGCATGGTGAAGGATCTGTGATGCTGTGAGCCTGAATGTCTTACAAAGGTCATGAAAGTCTTGGTAGTCTTCGTAACATGGCGAACTCTTCAAAAAATGTTCATTATATTTGAAAGTGTTTCAAACGCTGTAGCTTAGAGTTTACTAGTGGCAAAAAACTACATGAGAATTTATAATGATTTTTAAGACTTTTGTTTCAAGATTGAGCCCAAATTTACTGTCAACCAGATAAAATACACACACTTTATTTCTGCTATTGATAATGGCACTTTATCTACAAAACACCAGTGTTTCCTCCTTTCCTCGCAGTGATTTCACCCTTGCACCCTACTCTTCCCTCCTAATAGCCCCCTGTACACACTCAACAAACAAAGAGTTTTCAAGAATGACCTGAAGTGACATTCCCAGAGGTGCGATTTTCACAGCGCTCTTTCTCCAGCTCGATCTCGTTCATCACGTCGCACATCTGTACTGATAGTACCTGCAAAAGATTAAGAAAACAAGAACTAATAAGAAAAATATGCATCATTTCACTGTGACACAGAAATTACTCGTAAAAAGTTTTTATTTTAGCAATTAAGAGTAGAAAGGTTCTGTTCAAGTTTTTCTTTACTTTTTTTTTTTTTTTTACAGAACATTTTAGCTTTCCGTAATGCCTTTTTTCAGTCAGAATCAAGCTCTGGCTGATAATGCAGTAAATGCACAGAAATGTTCTCTATGTCAGAAATCTAAACAAAGCCTCTTCTTGGAAAAGGAAAATAGATGCTATCATGCAAATGGATTAGGACGTGGAGAGGGGAACCACTGAGTAATCTGCTGCGATTGTTCATCTGTGTCAACAAAGGCTGAAAAATGCAGTCTGACAGCCACTGGCAGAGAGCCGGTGGGCCAAAGAAAACGTGTAAGACGAGCAGCAAAAGCCTGAGAAGGTCAGAGGAGATGAGCAGAGAGAGGGATAGAGGAGTCGGTATGAACCAGAGCATATTCATGAACTCTCCCAGCCCAAACTCCAAAGCAGTGAGAGCAGCAAAGGTCAGAGTAAAAGGAGTGCTGGAGCAAAAAGTAGTTGATATATTAAGAATTCACTGAACCCTGCATGGCCAGTAATTGGTCAGTATCAACACTTTAAGCCTCCCTGCTGTTGTAAATCATCGCTGTCAGGAAAAAGGAATAAGGACATGGCATATAGGAACAGCTGTCATTTTCAGAGGGTATTTCTTAATCTGACAAACACTCATCAGAGCTCTATTAAACATGGCTATTCATATACCACGTATATGTTCCTTTATTTATGTTTCTGTAATTTATGTTTAACAGGACTTCTCAGCAATAAATCTTTCACTTTTTTATATTATGCTTACCGTTTCCCCCTTTTTAAAAGAACAGCTTTAGATTTGTGGGGTCAATTGCAGACTGGAGTACAAGTGCGTTTCTCCATGTTTTCTCTGTGGATGACGGCTCTCACTATGCTTCACTGCACACATGAAACCTAAGAAATTGCTTAATAGCCCATTTGTTAGCACTATAATACTGGCAATGACTTTGTTTATCTGTACTGGAATTTCTTTTGATCAATTCATAAAAACTTCTAGCCTGCTTCTTGATGCCAAGCAGGCTCTGTTTGAGTGATGTACCGATTCGTTGGTCTGGCGGTAATAATGGCTTGTAAATTTGATTTAAATAAAGCATTAAGACACAGTGAGGCCAGTTAAATTTTGACAATGAAACAGTTAAATGTTTGGCACTCCAAAAATTAAGACTCAACAAATAAATTTGCCTTTGAACAATCTGGTTATCACAAAAAACAAACCTACTACAATACGATTAAAGTTTATGGTTGTAACAAAATATAAGCAGCTAAAGTACAAGAGGTATGAATATTTTACAAGCCACAACATTATATATCTCTCCTGTCTTGTCTGGGCTTAACTTACCGCTTTATTTACCTCCCCCTGACATGGATGAGGTCACACTGACACCATCCATGAGGTTTTGCTCATGGGAGTCTTTTCCTAAAACTGATTACAGCATCAAATCCGACATACCTGAAGTAATAGCAGTAGAGCAGCCGGGAGATCAGACTTTAATCTGCAAACTGGATGTACACGAATCGAGGCAGAATGAAATCTCCTGTTGGTTGAACCATTTGGTGACCTTAGTATTGATTGACCTGGAATAGACTCTGGGTCAATGTACCAACTGTGCACTTATTTAGTTGCTTCATTTGTACAACAGGCTTCTCTCTGAGAAAGACACTATTATCACAATGAATTTACAGCACAACATAGAACTGCCCAACGTTGTAGCTAGCACATTATTAGAAACGTAGAGAAGTCCTCAGTGGAAAAGTAAGCAATAATTCAAATATGCGTGAGAAATGTCCTGACTCTGCTGTCAAAAGACCAGTCATCTGTCATACGTGGAAACGCATCCAACTAAAGCTGTATTTCACTTTGTGCAGCCTGACTCAGCACAGTTTCCACTGTAGTAAGGACAGAGTTCGAACACAGCACGAAAGGCATCGCTAACGAGCTGAAATGAACTGAAGAGGGGGCAGCGCTAAAGGGTCTAAAACGTAGTTTGGTCATTTTGTGTGGGAGCAATACACACAGGAACGATAGTTTCACTAAAAGTATGTATTTATAAGAAAAATTATCTTCATAAAACAAAGCTACCCGTTTCAGATCAGAAATGAGAACAGCATCTGTCAAAAATAATAAAACTAAAAAGAGTAATCACTTAGAAAAAATCTTCCGTAATTAAACAGTTTTTATTAGAATTTTATTACAAAATGACATGTCAGGAAACAATCAATGGAAATATCCTTACTGCCATTACAGCACTGCAACACTTTCAGCTTGTTTCCTCTGGAAATTTTGACACTGTAGTTTTAGGGAAGAGCTCTGAGACTTTAAGGCTGGAAGGACTTTACCATCAATCATCTTGTTACTGATGTGGATTTATCCTCAAATGCATAATATCCACTGTCATAGGAGAAAACTTCGGAGTCTTCGTTTCGCAATTCTTTTTCTACCGTTTAATACTTTTGTGAAAATTGTGTGCCACTATAAGTGGGCTGTGCTCTACCCGTCACAGCCGAACAGCTACGAAAAGACCTTAAGGAATATTACCACATTGTGTTATCCGTCGAGTTTCGATCCAGCCTCTCATCTGTGATGAATAGACACTGAAAGAAGATTTCATCTTCTTAAATACATATTTATAGATTTCACATTCAATTTCTGTAGGCCTCCTTTTGAGAAAAATCCAGCACAGATCTCTGGAAATGTTTCAAGTGGCAAGACGTGGCCCTTGTCATCTGGAATGCAAGACATTTTTCCCCAGGGTGAAATTTCTGTTGCCATTTTTATGATGCAAACTTTCGTTGAGGTGGCCTGACAAACAAAACTTCTCTGAAAGCAGTGGAAGCTACATTTTTTTGCTGGCTTCACATTTCATGTTCAAGCTTTGAGTGACGTCACATGCGAATATTTGTGTCAGTAAGTAGATTTTGCACCAAGTAAGGGTATCTAACATTTAAAGAACTTGGCAACAGAGGACCCAAACACAAACAGAAGATCGGCACGGGCATCATAATATGTCGTGAAATCTGGAAGAAAATTTACAAAAGTATGGAGACTCATCCTTTTTGCATTCTTGCTGTGGGGGGGTCAATCAAAAGAAAGCACCGAAAAAAAAATCCATCCAACAAAAGTAAGACTACTTACTGTTTGATATATAATCCATGCATCAGAGGTAAACAACTAATCTTACAGCTCATAAAACAATTTTGTTTTATGCGGTGTATGGTAGTGTCATGGTCTACATTCTGCTTATGATCCTGAAATTCCTAATTGAAACCTTGGTTCAAATCATCTCGTTAAGTGCCAATTAATAAACACATTCAAGGAGTATGGAACCTAGACTTTGTTCAAAAATTGTGATCTGGTGTCTGTTGCTCCTCGCCTGCTAAAAAATCAGAATAGGAAGAAACCGAACTTACTTATTTAATGGTGTTACATGGAGAAGTAAAATGGCCAGGATTTTAAAAAATTACAAAATATTACGCAGCAGAGTCTAATGGATAAATGTGCCCACTGCTACAAGTCTGAACAAAAGATCTCAGGCTATGACAGTAAAAGTTCAAAATAAAGGCCACTGCAGTGTTTCTGCATCTTGAATGAAGATTGTTCGAGCTTGAATAAGTCTGCTGTGTGATGAATAAAGTTCACAAAAGTAAGAAAAATCCAACATTTAGTCCCCACTTTCCTCCTACTTTTTCTTTCATCAGAAATAATAAAACGCTGCTTAGTGTTTGGTGTTTTTCCACAATAACAGGCTCAAGGTTCAAGCCGAAGATTCCCAAAAATGATTAATGCTGCATAAACAGAATAAACTCAGAGACAAAGTCTCTCAGCAGACAAGCAAACAGACATAATGGAGTGACGTCTGCACTGCCTTAGCCTGTAGGCTGCTGGGATCAAGTGTTTATTGCTCAGAGTTGGTTTATTTTTTCAGAGCCAGAATCACAAAGAGGGTGACCGATGCTGAAGCAATCATCCAAGTCCACTGCATGGACTCTATCCTGTCCTCAAAGAAACAGAAAAACAGGATGGGCAGTGATTCTTTTTTTTTTTTTTTTTTTTGATTTTGGTTTAAAATGCAGAAAGCAAAATGAATATGTACCCCCTGAGGTTGAAAATATACTTCTAACATCTCCAGCTTATCACTTTCATACCGAAAGTGATAAGCAAAATTGAATAATAAGTCAATCTCCATGTCCTAAACCTTGTAGCAGGTTTAGGACATGTGCAAAGCCCAGGGCCGGACTTGAGCCAATGTCCGGGCCCTACTTGATCATGGTTATACAATTGCAGTATATATATATATATATATATATATATCCCAACATTATCACCTAACTGCAAAATTTTAAAAATCAGCCACTGTTCTCCTTTGCTCTGCTATGAGATGGCAGAAAACAATTTCTTTGTGAAAAATATAAGAGATTTGGAGAAGACCAGCGCGAAGCAGGCACAGGACAACGAGCTGCTGAAAAAGACCGTGGAGAGCCTGAGAATGAAAATAGAGCGACTCAACAGCAGGAAAAACACCAGCGCAAAGACCCTGCAAGTAGAAAATGAGATGCTGGCCAATGAAAATGACCGTTTCAAAAACTTCATTAGATTTCTAACCAGTGACTTGGAGAGCACAAGAATGGAAGCTCAGCAGTGGAAAACAAATTATTGCACTCTGGAAAAGACAAATATACACCTTAAATGGTCACAGCAGAAGGCACTGAAAAATGCAGAGGCTGCATTACGTGAAAAGTCCAGACAACTGGAAAAGGT
>CAEGAE010040011.1:0-19659 GCA_903067095.1 Girardinus metallicus
TACTGTGAAGAGATTTGTGGCTGATTCAGAACAAAGATGGGTTTGTGCAGACAAAGGCATAATGAGGAAGGTTTCTGTTAGACAAATTCATCAGATTAAGAGAGAAGCTGCTAAAATGCCCTTACAAAGCAGCAAACAGTTATTTCAAGCTGCTGGAGCCTCTGAAACGTCAAGGTGGAGGATCCTCCAGAGGCTTGAGGTGCTTGAACCTACTACTTGCATGTTTTCCTCATTTATGTGTGGATTCTTTCCAGGTATTCCAGCTTCCTCCAGTGGATAAACATGACTATTAGCTTTACTGGTCTCTCTAAAGTTGGAGTGGATGGTTGTGTGTGTGTGTGCGTCTCTGTGTGCTGCCCTGGAAGTAATTATCCCCCTCTTAAGCTTTCCCACATTCTGTCATGATAAAACCACTGACTAAAATGTGATTGGCCAGCTCAAAATAGTACACAATCAGGAAGTGGAAGGAAAGTCAAACATAGTTTTTAACATGTTTTACGTGTAAACATTTGAAAAGTGTGGCGTGAATTTATAGTCGGCCCTTTTTACTCTGGTCCCTCTAAATATAATCCAGTCCAGCCAGCCGCTTTCAGAAGTTACCAAGGTCCTAAATATCATTTTTTAAAATTTTTCACCTTCCTGAAATATTTTTTTTTTTAATCAAAAGTAATTTTAACAAAAATCACCACCTTTTACTTTCCAAAAGATGTTTTAGAAAGAAAAAAAAAAAAAAACATTTTTGGCCAAAAATGACTTGGGCCACCATTACTTTAGAATGGTGATGATTTCTAAAATAATCTCACGATGAATCCAGAGAGTTCTTACTGTTGTTACAAGAAAGCCAGACAAAAATTGTGTTTGTTTTCTGCATGTTGATGTAAATCATGAAGCAGACAGGAAGAATGAGTTAGGAACATTATTTTGACCTTTATGCTAAACACCATGTGCAGCAGAAACACTAGACTTGACCCTGAACATACATGTGCATCATGGTGGCGGCAGCACCATACTGTGGGAAAACATTTCTCCGACAGACTCAAGCAAGCTGCTCAGAGTTAATGGAGATAAATACATTCTAGTCCTGGGAGAAACGCTGTGAGAGGCTGAGCAAGGCTTGAGACTGAAGTTAGACTCTTAACACACAGCCAGAGCAAGAAGGGAATGGTGTAAATTAGAAACATTAATGTGTGTGACAGGTCCAGTCAAAGTCCAGGTCTACATCCATTTAAGAATCTGTGATAAGACTTGAATATTTTTGTGCATAGAGTGACTTAATTCACTCTGACTGGGTGAAGATTTACAAAACTGGTGAAGATATTTGCCAAAGACCAGCAGCCGAAACTGCAGCTAAAGCACGTGAATCGCAGACTTCGAGGGCCAGTTATTTGCAAAACAAAGTGTCGGGGAGCTGATAGATAGTTACCATGCTGCTTCGCAGACGGCTGCTCTAAATTTACCCTTTATCATATTCTGTTTTACTTAAACACTATAACTGGGTGTTGGTACGGTACGGAAATTACAGTCATTCGTTTTGTGGTCTTTGCAGTCAGATAGCCACACCTTTTCTGGCATTGTGGGGGGAATTCACCATGAAAGAAAGAGTCGCATGTTTCACTTTCATCACCGTTCTGCCTGGGGGTACAAGTTGGATGTACTCGTGCTAGTTTGGCTGAGTTCAGTCGATAAAGTAGCACTTGCAATTCAAAGACTACTTCTCCATTCATCATTCGCTGGTCTTGAATCCAAGTTCGCAACAACATTATATAAAAAATAAAAGCTTAGTGTCTAGTTTCTGTCATGTTGGTGGAGCCAATAAATATCCAAATAAAGACACAGTAGGGGTGAAATGTGTTTGCAAAGTGACAAAATGCGCAAAGATTCATATGAGTGGGGAAGGATTCTTTAGCCAGACTCTGCATTAAAATTGATAAATTACCAGTTTATCATACAAACCAAACTAAGACTAATGCAGGGTCTGCTCTTTATGGGTCACTTCTCTCTGTATGATGCGATTAAAAACAAGTCAGCAATGCGTCTGAACTGCTATTAAGAAGACATTGCGGCACAGCTGTGTCAAAATGTTTCTCATAAATTAACTTTATCTCTGCAATTCAACGCAGGAAATAAACAAAACTGAATCTTGAATCACTCTTCCACATGCATTAGCCTTTTAAGAACAGACACATGTTTACTTTATCACATAATGCACTTTAGTGACGAGACTGTATTAATAATCATGCTGAATAAGTTATAGCTACTAATGTCGTTTGGGAGAAATCTAATCCACTCTGTCGTTGCCATTTGTACTCATTAAAGCTGCAGGGAGAGTATGAAGAAGTGTAAAAAAAAACAACAACATTATAATTATCAATATTGAACACTTATAATTAGATGACAGCATTTTAGCGTTTGTTTCTGTTTTGTTTGTACAGCCTCTCGGGTTTTGATCTTCGGTAACCCAGAGACGGAGGAATTATGGGTATTTTTGTCTGCTACGTGGTGGGCGGACTCCTCTTAGTAATGAACCCGACGCTGATTCACGGCAGCATTTTATTTAAGAAGCTGTTTATCTCTGTGTAACTTCCTCTGGAGATTTATGATCATTTCAGTTCAGTTCAAGTCATTTGACTCACGAGGGACACAATTAAACCTCCCGCATCGCACAGCCGTGAAAACATTTGGGTTGCTACCTGGCAGCACGGTTAAAATGTTGTGACTGACACAACACCTTGTTTCCCCTCAGAGGAGGACCTGAGCCGTCCGGTTCTCGCTGCGCCTCCGGTCAGAGTCGGCCCTCCCGGTCCCGCTGGTCCCGCCGGCCCCTCTGGTAGGAACACGAGCCGCTTCCTGTACACATATTGGAGGAAAAGCTGCACATTTGTGGCCTCGATACATTATGCATGTGTATCATATCATGTCCTGTAGCTGGCTGAGTGTGTCATTACAAACACGTAGCGTCAAGACTGCAGGATTTACCAAGGAAATAAGCCGGTGTTGAAGTTGTGACACTGTCGTAGCAGAATATGTTTATTGTTTTCTGTGAATGTTTATGAGTTACACACCGCAGGCTGTATGAATCCTTAAATCAGGACGGAGTAATTGGCGCGACTTATTTTAGTTCGCGCCAATTACTCCAGTTTGACCTGAATTAATTTTGCCTGGTTAAAAAAAAAAAAAAAAAAAAAAAAAATCAGTAACAATATATATTACGATAGACATATGATCAATTTTAACAGATAATATGTCGAAAAGATCCGATACAGAACCGCACAGCTTTCTGGGAGATGTAGGCAGAGGAAAAACGTTAGCTAATCAATTTCCAGCTAATCCAGGTGGATGGCATCAACCAACTCGCTCACCCTTTGGTTACCTAGCAACTCTCAGTCTTTGGTCACCCAGCAACAACCTGTTGAGTAAATTGCAGGAGGAAAGATCACGTCGCCAGTTTGGCAGCATTGCAGATGTCCAAAACAAACAAACAAACAAACAAAAAACAATCAATAATTATCAATATTGACCAATATCAAAGGTTTATATTGTTCAATCTTATTCATTCTCAGATTAAAACACATACAGAACATCTGAAAGCAGCTGATCGTTTAACATCCACTGTTTTAAAACGTATTTGTCTAAGCATGTGGAGACAGTGGAGAGAAACAGTCGAACAAGGAAGACTGAACCAGAAATACTCTCTATGGGAATACAGAAACCAAGAGTTTGACAAGATTCATGCATATTTTCTAAACGGTGTCAGCATTTAGAAAATATGCTGACAGTAATGACAATTTAGTAATGATTAATGGTGTTTGTGTGCGGGACTGCAGGTTCCCCTGGAGAACAAGGACCCGCAGGGACACCTGGTCTCCCAGGACGGGACGTAAGTCTTTCTCACTTAGTCATAATTGGTCGTCTCAGACAACACTGCTAATGCACACGGCTTTCTTTGTGTGAATCCAGGGTAGGGAGGGCGTTCCAGGCAGACATGGCAGTCCTGGCCCGAAAGGAGATCCAGGGGAAAGGGTAAAAATGACCCTCATTATTGGATTAACGGGCTGTCTGAATGTATTTGGTGCTTATTAATAACGTGAGCGCTCTTTAGCTTTGTAAATGACCCCGTCATGCTCCGGTGGACACATTAAAGGAGAGCAAGCTTTTCTTCAAAGACTCTCTCCAACCCGTGACTAATCCTGCTCTCTCCTCCACGTCCAGGCCGCACTAATCAGGGCCGCCATGTTTGATCTGTAGTCAGGTCTCCAGTGGGTCCTCCGTCTCTACAGCTGATCTCTTTCCAGTGCGTGTGTGACCTGAGATTGGTGAGGTGGTGGAATATTGGTAACTGATATTATTTCTCCTCTAGGGGGCGCCAGGTGCCAAAGGAGAGCAGGGCCTACCTGTAAGTTTAATCAATGTGATGCGTAAACCTCACACATCCGAACATCCTGAAGGTGACAACCTTCATCTCTTTCCCCTCTCAGGGAGCACCAGGGCTAAAAGGAGAGCCAGGAGTGAGCTTGAATGAGGTAAGAGGCATTGCAGGTCAGATTTTTTCTTTTTCTTTTTTTGAAAATGCATCCTATTAAAGAGGATGGTGTTGTTCAGGGCGAAGCCGTGCAGCAGCTCCGAGAGGCCCTGAAGATCCTGGCCGAGCGGGTTCTGATCCTGGAGCACATGATTGGGATTCACGGTGAGGAGAAGCCGTACTTCACCACAACCTCAAGGGTACTTCAGTAATGTTTAGAGGTTACTTTCCTGTAAAATGGATGCAATTTCCCAAGGAACAAGAGATTAGTTAGAGGCTACTTTCAGGAACTTACTGGGTCGATTCAAAAATCTTAATGGATCTTCCTGCAGAACCTAAAGATTATCTTCCTACTGCTGAGAGGTGGCTTTATGAAACTTACCTGGTTCTTTGTGGTGGATAAAAATTACTAAACAGACTTAAGAAATATACTTCTGGAGCTTAACAGGAACATTTTCTTTAAAACTCAGAGGAACTTACTGGTTACTTTCTCAATACTTGCTAGTCTCTTTGCTTGAACTTTCATTGAGCTTTCTGGGTTCTTTCTTTGAACTTCTCTGCTACTTTCCTGTAGCTATGGTGGTTCTCATAGAAATGAGAGGTTACTGTTAGAGATACACCAAGAACTTTTATTGAACTTTGATGCAACTTACAAGTTGCTGTCCAATAACCTACCAGATTTCCAGTTCTGGCAAGTTCTAGAAACTACCTGGCAAGTATCAGGAAAATTACCTCTAAGTTATTAGAAAGTATTGCCTATATTATATACTTCTAGCTAACAAAAGGTAATTACTAAACATGTTTTTTTGTGTTTATTGGACTTGTCTGCTATAAAAACTGGAGGTTCGTTTTTACTACACCGTTTGGTTGTTTTAGGAAATGAACTATTAGATAAGACATAGGGGTTATCGGCGGGGTTGTAGACTGAATACTCGTTGAAAACTTTGGATGACCTCTCACGTAAAAACTTCCATGCTAGATTTGCAGGGGACTCCATCGCAGTTCGCTGTGAGTGAGTTCATGTGTGGCTGTTTGCCTCTGACTCGCTGTGCGGTGTAGGTACGCCGCGTCTCAACCATCGACCGTTTGAGACAGACACCAGCTACGACCCTGCAAAGACCGGGTGGCTGTAGGAAATAGATGGAAGCAAATTCTCAACCCCAACATTCACACCGCGTCCACTTGCTGTGAAAATGCAGAATCTCAAGTTGTTCCTCTGAAGCAGAGGAGGGACACGTCTGACTGTTTTCCTGTCTGCTGTTTGTTGCTTCACGCAGAGAACTCTGAAGGATCTGGATTCAGCAGCGTTTTAGACCCGCTGGGTTTTTCCAGCCTGAAGACGAAGCGTCGCCAAGCCAGTCAAGCCCTCCATCAGCCAGCAGGCGTCAACGGGCGGCAGAAACGGGCCCCTCTTTAACGTTATTGCATCATTTTGCATTTGTGTGAATAATTGTACGGGAATATCAGCATTTTTTTTTTTTTTTATAACTGGACATGCGTAGCTGTTCTTTGCATCTGTACTTGCCAGATTTATAGTTGTTTTTCTTCAACATGAATAAGTCCTGCTATTAAAAGTTCTTTGTAGAAGAGAGATGTTGAACACTTCCTCCGCACCAAATGATTTATTGTCCTTTATCACTCTGCCGCTGCTGTTGCCTTACACAGAAGTATGCCATAAATTACAATGGAAGTTCTGGCATCCTTCCTTCATCAGATAAAAGATAGATAAGTAAATTTATCTCTTTTCCTGAGGCTTAGGCATTCTTCAGCAAAGTGAGAAAAAAACCCAACAACTTTGTACCGATCTAAAAATCTTTGTTTTCAATTGTCTCTTTTGTGTTTTAGTTTGTGTTAATGCTGTTAGGGGGAAAGGCTTCCAAGAACATCATAAACCGGAGCAAACATCTGGAAGTCAGAGGAAAGAGATCCCGAATCACGGGTCAAACCCCGTCGCTAGGCCCCCCGATGCACCTGGAAGCTGATGGAGCTGCAAACTTGACAGGGTTACGTCGACTTGTTTAATAAACTGCCTCCCAGATCTCCGTTTAAACCGACATGATTTATTGCGCGATGTGTCTCCCGAGTGACCGAGACGGAGGTTTCCGAGTGAAACCCCCCACCGCGTCTGGAGCGATCCTTGCTTCCTCCATTACAGAGTTCATACAGGGGGAATCCTTCTGGGAGGGAAACGTGCTTTCCTCCGCCGGGAGTCGAGGAGAGGATCGATTCGGCTCTCGCCAGCTTGCTAAATACGAAACATTTCGCCGGAGTCGAGAGGGAGCCGCGGATCTGTTGATGACGACAACGTTGAAAGCAGACCAAAACATGCAAACTATAAACAGATGAGTGTGAAAATTGTTTCCGTCAGAGTCCAATTCAGAGTTTGGTATTTTAGTTATTTGTAGCTCTTAAGTTTTTACTGGTCTATAAAAAGAGAACTACATAACAATAAAATAAATCAAAGCCCCTCTAACAACAGACACGCTTTTTATTGGCCACTATCAGCTGTTTATAGACCTCAAAGTGTTCAAATGAAACTCAGAAGGGCAGAAATAACTGCTTTGGGTTATTCTACCCTCACATTACAGAGATGCAAGCCAAACTGCTTTCCTGGAATAGGTAAACGGATGATTCAGAAATGATTCCTTTACCTGTTTTGGAAAGAAAATCAATTTGCAGTGAGTTTATGAAACAGTGAAGAAGGCCTTGCCCTTGGGGAAAGGATAATGCTGTGGTTATTATTATTATTATTAATATTAATATCATTATTATGATCTGACACGAGTCAACAATTTGTAGCAGTATTGATTTTGATCCATGTATTCCTACTTGTTACTTGTGAATAAGGCTGCCTTCCAGAAATTGCTGTAAGACTTATAATAAATTAATATTCTTCACGTTTTATTAGCGTGACTGTTTTTAATTTATTTATTTTTCCTAAATTAACTTAATGCAATTTTCTGAAAATCACTGCAAGATGCATTTTCTTATTCCTATTTCTCTTGTTTCTATTAGTCTTATTACTATCAGGCCTTGACATAGTAAGGCCTGACAGGTTAATGTTGATGCATCATAATTTGTTTTGCTTGGTTTTAATTTCTTTCATTATCCAATTAAAGGGGCAGTATTATGGATTTTCCGGGCACATAGTGCCATTTTATAGCACAATCAAGTAACTATGTTACCTTCAGTTGTTATGAAAATGCTATATATGTCAAATATAACTTAAAAGAAATTTGACTTTGTAATTTAATACCTTAAAATTGGGCCTCTGTCTCTTTAAGAAGACCCTGCTCTTTCTGAAGTAATCACAACATGGCTCCTCTATTAACCTTTAACGACTTTTTTACCGGCATTGCACCGACAAGCAGCTGATGGTCACTTTCACCGGGTGTCTGCTAATTGCAGCTGGCTAGTCTGAAGGAGCTGCGAAGGGGAGGAGCTTCATCCTTGATGGCGGGGCTCAGTCACATCAGGCCTTTTGCACGTCTGAAAAAGAGATTAAATGATTTCTCAAGCATTCATAAAAGAATCGAGGCAACACTCCACATGTGATTTTGATGAGGGAATGACATTATTACATGATGTAGAGCTCAAAAAAGTAATACAGCCCTTTAAAAAAAAAAAAAAAAAGACTCAACCACCTGACATTAAATGTCTTCTGGAGATAATTCAACACTTCTACAAAAAAACATTGAATCCATCATTGCAGATGATAACCTCACTTTACAGCACAAGTTTCACAATTAAGCAACACTGCTGACAAGTAGGAATATGCCTCCCTCCTCCTCTTGGCCTCACTTTTTTCGAGATCCTATCGAAGAGCATGTAAACAACTGGTTAACCTGTAAACATTTCCTTGGTTTCTTCTCTTCACAGGCCGGCGCCTGGTCTCTGTAGAAAGGATCACAAGTTGTAGAAAAATCTGACTTGACTTTTGCTGCTCAATTAGCTCCTGACAACAGAGAGCGGTGAGCGTGGTTCCGAGGCGTCTTCACGCTCCTCTCTGGCCTCTTCGTGAATTCTTTCATCTGTGTTTCTGTCTCCCGCTTCCCCTCCTCTTTCTTCTTCTTCTCCTCCTCCGCACCCTTGTTTTTCCTGTCTACTGAACAGAGACGTGTTGACGTGAGGCGGCCCCCGCTTGCGTGGCCACAAGGGAACAAGTCTGGTGCTTTTGATGGGCTGCAAGATCAGACGTGTCCACCGTTCCCCGGCGCACACTCCAGCGACTGATCATGCAACATGGCGAGGGGCAGAAACAACCAAAAAAAAAAAAAAGATGCACACCCACTCGTGTTCCCTCTGTTAATCACACGAGGCTGTTTTGGTCCGAGTGTCGGCTCTGCTCTCGGTGGGGTGCCGTGTTTGCCTGGACACGAGGGAGAGAAAGTGAGATGGTGTGTGTGATCCCCCCACCCCCATACACACACTTTCTTGCCCTTTTTTTTTCTTTTTCCTTTTTTTTTTTTTTTGCTTTTGACAGTAAGATGGATGATTGCAATCACAGGAGCCATCAGTGAGACAGAGCGGAGGTCTACAGGGCAGGGAGACACAGCCATGGGAAACCAGCCGTCAGATTAATGCGCCACGCTGCCATGGGAACAATGCACAGTTTATTTGTCTGGTGTGTGTGTGGGGGGGGGGGTGAGTTTTGTTGTGTCATATGCATTTTCTTCTCCACACACACACACACACACACTTGCTCTCCCATATCTCTGCGGCCCTTTTCATGTACACAACATGAAAGCCTGCTCGTAAAACACAGCTTGGCGGCTCTGCTTTAAAGGGAGACGCAGAAAAGAAAAAAAAAAAAGGAGCTTGTTTATGTTTTAAAGAACAGTAAGCCTGTGCTGAAAGTCAATATGTGTCCCTGCAAACCAGCGCAAATATGTCCGATTTCATAGTGATTAAGCTGCTCTCTTTCATCTCCTGAGAGAATAAGAGGCAGACTTCTTCTTCTCTGCTGCAGAGCGAACGGATGTTTTTAAGAGAAACATCTGTTGCTGTACAAACGGGATTACTGCGTCTGTAGCCGGGGGGGATGCCGACGTTGTGAATGGCAGTGTGTGGCTGACGAGGAGGTCTGGGAAGAGGCTCTGGAATGAGCCGCAGCTTTCCGTTAAAGACGCCAAGTGAACCAAACGAAATTCGGTTTCCGGTATTCTTCAGCGCTCTCTTTTAAATCTGCTTTGCTTTTGCTAAATATAAGGTTTTCCGCAGTGTGTCACTATGCAACCACAAACTACAAAGTGATTTATTGTGCTTTTATGGGACAGACTGGCACAAATAGTGTAAAATTGTGAATTTAGATGTGAATTATACTTGGCTTTTTAGCGTTTTTTACATTATAATAAAGTGTGGTGCGCATGCTTATATACCCACTTTACCACAGTAAGGTAAGGTCATTTTATTTATATAGCACATTTTCAGCAACAAGGCAATTCAAAGTGCTTTACATGAGTTTCAGGAAATACCAACAAAATAACAAATAAAAAAGGTAAAGTAATAGGAGTTTCTCTGGATAAACTGATAGAAGAGAAAGATATGGATTCCAAGTTTGTTCTAGTTCCTGCTGAGTGAAGTATAAAACTAAATGTTCCCGTTCTGGGTTGAGAACAGGAGCTGAAGTCTCCAACAAATGATATGGAGGCACATGGTGCATTAGAGACCCTCTAAACTGACAGGCTTAATTTGACACACAGCCTGTGAAAACTTTGAAGGAGCTGCAGGTGTCAACAGCTCAGGTGGGGGGATCTGCTTGACAGTTGAGCACTGCAGAAATTGAGATTTATGGAAAGAAAAACTCTCATGAAGTCTTATTTGAATTTTGTTACCAAACAACATGTTGAAAAACGTGCTCTAAATTTCATTTTTACACATGTATGTAAAATTTATACTTATAACAAGGGATTTTCTTCCATGTTATAAGTGAAATAATCAGTGAGAACTGGCACTTTTTTATTCATATTGCAGAATTATTGACTTAAAGCAGCCTCCTATGTTGCTGAAGAGTCACTTGTGAGTTAGTTTTGTTTTATTTCAAGTGTACTAAGATATTTCTGCTAGAACCCAAAACAAGAATACTTGGTAAGATTTTGTGTTTTTACAGCGATATCAATTTTGTGCTTTGAACAAAACTGAAACACTTCAGGGCCTGACTGCTTTTACACGGCAGGTAGTTTCTACCCTTGAACCACGATCTGGTATCACCATCCAGTATTTCACCTCGCGCTCTGCTGACCTGTCAGTCTGTGGCACGGGGTGATGTTTTACGCTTCGGGCGAGCAACGAGAAGGAAGAAATGCTGCATTTTAATCCACATTCTCTCTACTTTGACTTGTTTTTATTTTGCTAGCGTTACCTCCATCTCTAAACCTGCAGATTTATGCGTCTGCAGAGCTTTAACTCAAACAGACAAATTCCTGCGAAAACGCTCCCTCCTGCTGGGAGCTGCGTGCTCCGGGGTCAGCTCCTGATAAAGCACGGATAGAGTTGCAGCTCGGAGGTACTCGGTTGCACAAAAACAGCTGAGCGCCGCATTGACCTAGATTCAGGTGATATTCAGTTTGTCATTAATGTAACCAGGCAGCATATGAAGTTTCTCTAAGCTCACCTGGGGAGCGTGTTTTATATTAATCCGAGGCCGTTTGTGGAATGATTATACCTCAACAACCTCAATTATTTTCTTAAAAGGACTTTACACACAGATTCAAATGCATACATTTTATTTATTTCTGTTCTTTGCTTAAATGTCCTTTTGCTACAACTTACTGAGGGACAATTATCCAACGATCAACGCAGGTGTTTGAGTCTCTATATTTAGAATATATTGACACTTGTCTACCTGATCTTGTTCGTAAAAATGAATTAAATGACCTAAAGTATTATGTTCAGGTACATGATGAAGTTCTGGCTGTTTTCAGAAAAGAAGAGTTTTCACATTTGCAGTTTTCAAACATTCAGCACGTTTAAAGCTAAGTACAGGGCGGCTTTTTTATTCTTACCTGCTGAGCATAAACTAAACATGCAACGTTTTAACAAAACAGACAAAGTTGTAGATTCTTTTGTCGTAAATACCTCAGTCCTGCATGTTCGCCTTACCAAAGGAAAGGTGGAAAATTTCCAGAATTTGGAGGGATTCATTGCTGTCCGTTTCCTGGGAGTGGAAGTTTTGTTTAGTCTGTCACCAGCAACAACAAAAGGATTAACCAGATTTAATGGATGGATGCTCTCATGTCTGTTTTTGTAGAGTACAAGTTTGCTGTTACCATGAAATTAAACTCCCAAGAAAAAACACGGGTAATGATAGACGACCTGTGTGTTAGCCTAGCATGTAGCATCTTAAAAATTTTTTTTCGAGATTTTGAATTTTGTCGATGACATTTTTTTTTTTTTTTTTTTTAATTGTCCATCTGCTTCAACAACTTCTATGCTCTCGTTGTGAAATGGCGATATTGAGATAAACTGATTCGCGGGCCGCAAAAATCATTCATCAGGGCTGAAAACAGCCCATGGACCGCAACTTTGAACACTGCTGCTGTACATTAACTATCAAACGTCACCAAGAAACTACCTGAACAATAACTTTTCATTTTGAACTTGTTCCGTACCTGAGAATATCCTTTTGTACTTTCTTTTTTTTTTACTCTTAAATATGTTCCAAAAAAATTGGCATGACCTTAAAAATATAAGTACATCAAATTTATTCATGTTTATACTTATTTAAAATCCTCCCTTGCTTATCCTAACAGAAATTTCCAGTCAGTTTTAAGCTGCTATGAGTTGTTGGGGTCCTTCTTGCTGATGGATTGCAGTGATCTCAAGTGGCCAGAGGGGGCAGTACAGCTCCACACAGTTTCTGTCTCCAAATCTTGTTTGAGTTGTAAAATCAGGCTCTGCGCGCTGGGAGCGTGTTTCTGTTTGAAAACCAGACACACATCAGAGAAGACGAGAGGAGATCCGGTGTCTGATCAGCAGAAACAGCTTAACAGACACAGTGAAGCCGAACAGCTGTAAAACACCCCCCCCGGTTCAAGTCTCAAGAGGCGAGGGTCTGGATGTTCCCTCTCTGAGCGGGTTTTCCGCAGGTTCTCCGTGTTCCTTCCGTCCAGAAACATTCACTTCAGCTGTGTTTGCTTTGAGCAAACACAGCTCCAGCCCTCCTCCAGCCCCTGAACACAGGGCCAGCCCAAGCCTCCATGGGGCCCTAAGCGAAATGTGGTTTTGGGGCCCTCTAGTTCTGCTAACAACGTGGACTGGCTGCAATCAGCAGTCCGAACATTAGGTCATTCACACACACTTGCTATATGAACCTATTGCATCTCTGGCAGTGCTGTTTACATTATATACATGTATAATATAGGATACATTTATTGGCCAACCGATTTATCGACCAGTGGATTTCTGGGCGTCAATTTCCTTAATTTTATGGGATCGTGATCGGCCGATATTCCATGTGATGCCATCTCATCCCCTGATCTTATCTTGGTCAGCAAAGGTTTAAAAATCAGCCTCTGTCCTCTTCTGCTCTGACAGACCAACCCACCAGGTCAGGTCTGCACGTTTACAGTTAACAATATTCACCCCTCTGTTGCCAACTCAGTGACTTTAGTGACATTTCATCCAAAAAATATGCACATCAGCCAAAATCTAAATCAGCTGGTCAGGCTTTTTGAAGAGCGGTAACCAGGGATCGGCCAGGAAACTGAAACAGCAGTGGGTGCAGCCCGACTTAAGATGGAATACATGCAGACATATTCATGACACTCTTTGATTAAATACATTCCTCTTAAGCTTTACTCTAATAGCTAAAAATGTAATTTAAACCAGGTGAGCCTTCCTCCCCTGAGAATGTGGACCGGTACTGGTTCTGAGCCTTCAAATGATTTTAACAGAAGTTTCACATAACTTAGAAGTTGATGTGAAAATAATGTTTGTTTTAGCCACAAAATGATTATGCTCAGCAGCAAACAACAGCTTAGAGCAGCTCATCGATGTAGCAGCCATGTAGCCTGATGTAAAAACGTTTAGCCAGACGATGTCAAACAATGAGAAGTTTTAATTATTGTTATCAAACATTATCAAATACGGCGTTTTGAAGCCAAAAATACCTCAGAAATATACAGAACCGACCATCAGAATCAACTCATTTAAAGTTTGAGCTCAGTTTCACACAAAGAGCCTAGCATTAAATGTTTGCACCGTTCAAGCTAATTTCCTATTAGCAGCTTCACAAATCTTTCACATCACATTACATTAAATAGGCACATTAAAACAAACCTTTATCTTGGCCTTTTTCTATCCTTCCTCTTTCTTTTCTCCCTCCCCGAAGGATGAGTCATTTTTTGAGACATTGTTTTGCTAACTTAACTTCTGACCGGAGCTTTGGACTTTTAGATGCTCTGCTCATGTTACCGGCGAAGCGTGCGGTACCTACCGCGGCCACCAGGGGGCCCCAGGAGCAATTTATTTTTTTTCTTTTTCTCCATAAAATAATGATTTCTACATACATTATCAAATATAAATTATTGTGAAAACAAAACACTTCATTTTGAAATTGTGTGTTTTTGATATTATAATGACATAAAAAAATTTTCTATAAAGAAGAAAAAAAAATCAGCTCCTCTGAGGGGGCCCCTTAGTGGCCCTGGGGCCCTAAGCGACTGTTTAGTTTGCTTGAACATAATGTAAAATTACCTTATGATTTTCTGCGTCCTGGACAAGACTGATCATATGTGACTCAGCTGCAAAACAAACAACAACAACAAAAAAAACCCCATTCGTGTTCAACCTGTTCAGCCTGTCTGCCTTCCTGTCCTACAGTTTCCTCATTGATGACACGATCAGCCACAGATACAACACCAAGTGCTCCCGGAAACATGCAAATAATTTTTTGCTTAGGCCTGACGCAGCAACAGAAACATGCGATCCATTGTTTCTGAGTCGTTTGCGGTCCAACGAGCTGTAAGTGTGAGTGAGTGGATCCGTGATTAAAAAGCACCGAGAGCGAATGTGACTTTGAGGCCCTCGCTGTAACTCGGAGCGACTTCAGGAATGGGATTTAGATGTGATCCGGGGGCCTGGCTGTTCTGACCTTCTGAGATCATTACTGCTGCTAACCATCAGCGCCTCCTGCAGCTGCTGGAGCATTAGATCATTTACTGGGAGCAAAGTTATCCCCTGCCCTCACAGCAACAACAAGTGTCCAGCTGGACAAGGCAATTGATTCTGTTACAACAACAAGGTGTAAAATATAAATAATCCATAAAAAAAAGCAGATGTTTACTCTTGTTAACAGACCTGCTGAGTTACAGCCTTGATAGATTATGCTGAGGAAATACTTAATGATTGATTAAAGGCTAAAGAGACATATTAGGGATGTATGTCCATGCAACAAACTCAAGTGAGAATCACACGCTTCACTATCAGGAAGTTAAATCAACAGTGGTGCCTTTAGCACAAAGCAGCAGCACATCTTTGAGCGCCACATTCAAAGATGATGATGCTGATGGCGGTGGCAGCATCAGCATCTGTTGCAGCTTTTTTTTTTTTTTTTTTTCATATAAAAACCTCGGCTTGGTCAAAAATGAATCTGATACCAGTCAGTTCTGTCACTTTATTATGTTTTTTATTTTATTTTAATTTTTTTTAAGCGGCTGAATGACGCATAGATCGGCCTTGAGACGTAACCAAACATGGAGAAGCAGCATTTAGTTTCTATGCGCCACAAATCCAGAAACAAACTTCCAGAAAACTGCAGAGATGTCGAAACACAGAGTTCCTACCAGTCAAAGTTGCTGTTGCTTAGTAGTGAGTGTAGAGCATTGATCAACATATTTGATGTGTACTTGGTGATTTGATCAAAGGTAACGTTTATAGCTTGTTTTATAATTGGTGGTGACTGCTCGCTTTATGGAATTAAACAGTCAAATAAGCGTGAGTCCACTTAAAAAAAATAAAATAAACACTGACATGAAAATGAGTGAAAAATCCTCAGAAACAACATCCAGGTGAACTCCCAGAACGTTCTCATCTATAAATTAAAAGTGAATCGTCGCCGCGGTTCTCATGAGTGAAACCACCTCCTCAGGTCTGCCACCGTCTGAGTCCGTCCTCTGGTCCTTCTCACCGCCCTGCAGGCCGTGCAGTAGTGCTCCATCCAGAACCTCGGCTGCCTCAGGCTGTAGCTCCTCCTCCAGTCCAGGTGCCGCCGCCTCAGCCGGGCCGGGTCGCCCCTCAGAGCCAGCAGGTACCGGGCCAGCTCCTTCACCGTGGGGAAGTCCTCCACGTGGATGAACGCCTCCGCCGGCAGGAAGCGCTCGTAGTTCTGCCTGGACGGCCCCAGAACCACCGGCACCGCCCCGGCCAGCACCGCGTTCCACAGCTTCTCCGTGATGTAGTCGGTGTGCTGCGAGTTCTCCAGCGCCAGGTAGAACATGTAGCGCCGCAGCAGCCGCACCACGCTGTCGCCGCCCCCCTGCAGCGGCCACCCGGCGCGCCCGAACACGTCCACTCG
This sequence comes from Girardinus metallicus, assembly GCA_903067095.1. Classification (NCBI taxonomy): domain Eukaryota; kingdom Metazoa; phylum Chordata; class Actinopteri; order Cyprinodontiformes; family Poeciliidae; genus Girardinus; species Girardinus metallicus. The sequence continues at coordinate 16,035 of CAEGAE010040011.1, forward strand.
GATGAACTCGCGGAGCTGCTGGTAGAAGCCCACTCGGGCGTGGGTCGTCGACCAGTTGCTGATCACCCAGGCCACGAAGCGCTTACGCGGGCGTCTTGAGAGTGAGAGCTGGCTGCCGCCAGGAGCCCCGTCCGCTGCGCGCCCCCGGGGGACCAGATAGCCGTAAGGCAGAAAAATATCCGAGTCCGTCCGGTAGGTCAGGGTGAGGTTGAAGACGCCCTCCATGAGCCACAACTCGGACGTGTGCGTGGGGGACTCGTAGTTCATCCATATCCATTTCTGCGCGTCGGGCCGCGGCTCCGGTGGTAGATACGCGTCACCGTTGGCGATCTCCCGATGGTGGATGACCACGGCGTCGGCCTGCGGGTACGCCCATGGGTCGTCCGTGAGACTGCACCCGCGGATCTGATAAAGCTGCAGGCAATCCGGAAGTTCGCGGTAGTCCCCGAAGGGATGCGTCCAGATCAGAAGGGTCACTTCGGGCGGCAGCGGCTGCTGCGGGGCGGCCTGGTCCGGCAGGTACCGCGCACAGGCCGCCAGGAGGAGCAGGAAGCCCGCGGCGGCCGCGCACACACACAGCCGGGGCCTTTTCAGGACAACTTTCAAAGATAATGTCCGTACACCTGTCCGCCGGGATGCTCTGGGAGAGGGGCCCGCTTGTCTCCAAGCAGCCCGAACTCCCATGGACTCCCCTCACCCCGAAGACCCCCCCCCCCCTCTCATACGGGATAATATGCCTATGGGGAAGTTACATTTCCCAGTGCGCCGGCTGACACGCCCTGAACTGAACACCTTTGGCCTGTCGTTCAGGTGTGCGAGCTGAGATAAGATATGAGCACTGTAGAATAAAACCGGCGGCGGTCATGTCGCTCCAGTTACTAACTGTGTAACGTCTCCCGCTTGTGGATCATTTGAAATGAAACGAGAAGCGTTAACCCCAGGGCTGGGGTACACACAGACGCTTAGACGTGGCAGTGTCGGTCTGGTTGCCAGTTGCTGCTGAATGGGCCTCTTGTGAGGCCTGTTTACTGCTGGAGGGACTGAGGGCGGGTTGGATAAACACCTTGACCCAGAAGGCTGCCGAAATAAGCAAATAATCAGTCGTTTAAAAGAAAAAGAAAAAAATCTAATTAAATTCAGTGTATTTATTTATACAGCACCGATTCACAGCAAATATCGTCTCTAGGCACTTTACCGAAAAGAAAAGGGAATCAGTGCAATTCAGTCTTACATACATTCCTGTTGATTCTAGTTATCAAACAGTACAGTATGCTCAATTGATTATTCAAAGTAGTTTAAACAGTTTCTATCTAAGGAAACCAGCAGATTGCTTCTCATGGCTTAAGTGAAGATATTAAGTTAAGACCTTTGGCGACAATAAAACATTAAATAATATTAAAACCAGCAGGTAAAAGGTACAGTCAGACGCTTAAATGTGATAAAGCAACGCAAAGTGTAAAAGCGTGGTGAACATTAGTATTCAGGACTCATTTCTCTGATACCCCTGAATAAAAGCAGTACGGTTGCCTCCAGAAGAAAGTTCACCTTTATGTAACATGAATAGTGAACAAACAGCAACATGAAGACCAACATGGAGAAGATGGATGGATCTAAATGCGGGATAATCCTGAAAGGAAACCTGTGTGTGGTCGAGGTGTATACAGCAAATTCTGCAGAGTTAAATCAACACTATCTACTTGGTCCTTGTCAAAGTTGGTGTTCATTTAACTCTTTCAGAGTTATTTCAACAGGAAATTGAGTCATTTTAACACTTGAAATAGTTATAACTACTCAAACTATTGTTGAAATAACCCTGTAAGAGTTAAATTAATGCCAATTCTGAAAAGGACCAACTAGACTCGGCACAGTGTTGATTTAACTCTGCAGAATTTGTTGCAAATTCTGCTGTCTACAGGCAGCTGTCTATGAATGAACATTGAAGCGTTACTAATAATAATAAAATGGGAAAACTTAAGAGAACACAAAATGAGGCTGACAGGACATAGAACAGGAGAATGCAGCTCTGAAAAATAGAGAAAACCAGGAGCTCAAACGCTGAGGTAAGACAGAAAAGTGACACAAGAATCTGATTAAATGTGACAAGGAGACTCACACAGGTCAGGTGGAAAGCAAAGCACAAAAACTGACAATAATCTAAAAGAATAACTACAAATAGCTGAGAAATTAAATACGAGAATAAACCAACTAAACATGGAGGAAATAACTAATCTGGCAACACCTTCGAAACAATGATAAACAGAAATGAACAGAACAGTGTGAGGGCAACAGACACCAAAACACAGAGGAAGGGGAGCTAGGTGGACAGTCAAAGTAAAGGCCCGATCCAAAGAGGCAGGGGGAACATTTTTCAGTATCCGGATGTGTGAAGCTGCTAGAGACACACCTCAGACAACTTTATGTTCTGGAAATAGATGCAGCAGACAGCTTCTGCATGTCACTTTTATGCACTTTTCTCATTAATGGAGCTAATAAACTCTGTCAAAGTTGGAAAAAAAAAAAAAGATCTCCAAACTCAAAAATAGCTCCAATTTAAAATTCACAAAGAGAGGAAGAATTTGATCACTTTCAAATTAAATATTATAGTTCAAATGAGAACTTTGTTAAAGTGCTGTCTGTTTAAGAAATACAAGGTCACAATACGCACTCTATCAAACAGTTTAATTCCTCGTTGGAAACCATTATAAAAGTGAAATCAGATGATGTACTTAACTGGACACGGAGTCCTAAATTATCTCCTGCAGCTCTGAGGGGCTGTGAAAAACTTTAAACGTCGTCTATTATGGCAGCCGCCACTAGGTGTCTCCCTAGGCAAGCATAAATCCTTTTCAGAGTTTTTTTTTTTTTTTGTCACTTCTTCTTCTCCCCTCTCTTCCTCAGTGTGGTGGTATTTAGATTTTTCTGCAAGCATGCATGTTTAATTTAGTAAATGAATAAACATCTCAGCTGGAAACGAGGCATCCAGCAGCGGAGCTTCGAAAAGGTTTGTCTTCAATGTTTTATGTATTAGATATGACCCAGCGTCGCAGCACACCCTCCAACCACAAATGTTAATAAATGAGTCACAGAATTAATGTGATGATCTAATATAAACAAATACAAGGGATTTTTTTTTATAATAAAATAAAAATGTTTTTATTTATTTTTTTTTAAAAAAAGGTTGAAGCAGCGACCACGCTCTCCGTGGTGCGTTCAGGGTTTGCTGCATTCGTTTGAAGGTATTCTGATCAGAAGTCATGAAAAAATGATGAGGCAGCAGCAGCAGCAGCAGCAGGGTTTGTCTGTTGTGTCTGGTGGGCAGGAAAAACACGCCATTGCTGGGACAACATTATTCCTCCCCACAGACACGGAGGATGTCATGAAGTCTGAGAGCGGTGGAAAAAAAAAAAAAAAAGAAAACCCAGGCAGACAAGAAGGAGAGGGAGGAGATGAAGTAAGAAGCATGTGTGTGTGTGTGTGTGTGTGTGTCTCTCCACTGGGTCCTCCTCCTTCCTGTTACATCCATTCACTTTTCCTCACCGTGCAGCCCTCTCTCTCTCTCTCTTTTTTTTTTTTTTTTTTTTTTTTTTTTTTTTTTTTTATTTTTTGTTTTTTTTTCTTGGGCTTT
>CAEGAE010040012.1:0-59575 GCA_903067095.1 Girardinus metallicus
AAGATTTTGACAGTGTAACAACACTTAATGACATTAATATGACTACTATTATGACATATTTATGACATGATGATTCTTGGTTAATGTCAAGTTGTCGTAACAGAGACATTTTGAATAATGTCAACTTTGTATTAAAAGTGTCATGATTTACCGAATGACACTTTATGACAACAGTCATAAATATTCATGAAGACTTACTTATGTTCAGGACAGGTGTTATGTCATGTTTATGACGGAGTCATGACAGTCTTATTAACAACTAGTCAAATAAAGTGTTACCCCTTCTTTATGGTGTAGACACAACATGGTGGAAGGAGCAGTTCTCAGAGTTTGAACCATATTGACATCAACCCATCACTGATGTGATAAAGTCAATATAAAATTTCATGGTCAGTATTGTGACTGGTCCTTATTTAAGTGCACAAATCTTAACATTGTTTTCCCATGTAAGCCTCCATTACCGAGAGACCTTTATGACTCCCCATATCTTTCAGAAACCTTTCTCTGGTAACCATAAAAACATGGATCTAGTGGTGAGTGGATGCTTTGGGCATTACCAGAGACGTTGTACAGCCAAAAAATAGACAAGAGTTCTCTGACAGGAGATGAGATCCAGGAAAAATTTAAAATTTCATAGTGGTAGGACTGATGCCAGGAGAATGTACTGCTATGTTGGTTTTTTCTTAATATCAAAATTAAAGGGGTAAAGATCCTGCCATATTATTTGTGGGCTATAGAATGGAGTAGTTGGTATTACCCTGTCAGCAAGAAGGTTCTGGGTTTGATTTCTGCCCCAAGGCATCTTCATGTTCCGTCTTCCTTTCACAGTCTAAAAACAGTTAATTGTTAATTGTTTTCTTTAAATTGTGTGCGCATGTGTGCATGGATGTGTGTCCTGTCTGTCTGTGTTCCCCTGTGATGGACTGATGACCTGTGCAGGTTTACCCTGCCTAAGTCCAATGGTCATTGCCTATTGGACTTAGGCACCAAGCCCCCTGCAACACTGCAGTGATAATCGGTTAGAAGTGATGGATAATTTCTTTTGTGGCCACAACAAGCTTTGTACTTATAAGCAAATTCAACAGGCATCAGTTGCTAGAAAAAAGGTTGACAATAACCTTTTTGTCATCAGCAGTTACTGTCATCACTGCTGATGACAGCAGTGATGACAGTAATAAACAATGAACCATTCAGGCCTAAACTCATAACGGATATCAGCCACTTTTCCTCCACTGCATGGTCAAATGGTAAAATGGCTGATGTGACATCAGTGCTGCTTTATTTGCATCAGACTGTCATGCACTGACCTCTGAATTGACAGTTTCCAGTGACCTCACACAAACGCAAAGAAGGAGCATTCGCAAATCTTTTTTAGTGCTTTTAAACAGAGGTTACATGTGGACAGGGCCTCAAACACATTTTAGAGAATCTGTTAGTTGCCTATTTTTTCTTTTTTGGACTTGTATGTGAGGATTTCAGTTTTTCTGTGTGTTTAGTTTAGGTTCTGTTTCTGTGAGTGATGTCCTGTCTCTCTCCCCTTGATTGCTTCCCAGGTGTGTCTCGTTCCCTTGATTGCCCTCTATGTATTTAAACCCACCTGTTGTCTCTGTCTCTTGTCGGATCCTAGTCTGAAGTCTAATGTCTTGTGGTCGTATGTCTTGTCTGTCGTCACAGTAGAACTGGTTAAGTCCTGGATCGGCTTCAGCTCTCAGTTACAGTCAGTATTGTTTGATCAGTTGCTATCAGTGACTAGCCTTAGCTTTTGTATCACTGTGCTGCCTGCTCATTGTGGACTGTTGGAGCACTTAAACATCATTAAAATCTTCATCACGTCTACCTGGGTCCAGCCTGCATTGTCCCTCACCACCTCCAACCACAACTCATGACATTGTACTGGTGAAAAAACAAAGCCTTAGATTTTTATATGGTCATCAAAGCAGCAAAAGTAGTAACATATTTGGTTTTGTTTTTGTCAAGGGTTTTTTTTTTTTTTTTAAGACGGAATCGTTATGAAAGGAGGCATTTAGCAAAAAGTTCACCCCTTTAGAAGTTTGTAATCAAGATTTGTGTGAAGCAGATTTTGTGGAACAGCACACCACCAGATGGCCTTCGTTACAGAGTAAGTAGTGAGGCTCAGGGTTGGGAGTTTCTTTGCTTTGGCTTGTTGGTTTTTTGTTTACCAGACTTCTACTTCCTGTTTCTTAATTTAGAATGGCTTGACTTTATTTATCTTCACTGTGATCAAAGTAGATTATGTAGTAGGAAGAGGGCTCACTGAGGAATAATTTATTTTACAAGGGCTAGTAAAGTGTAAATTTGGATGTGAGTTATTTGAAAGCTTTGGGTTGCATTAGGGCAGTGCTGGTTTTACTGGAGAAGAATAAATATTCTCAGAAAAGATGTATGCAAAAGAGAAAAGCATGTGTCTGAAACAAAACAAAAGCACAAGGATCCAGAATGCCCAGCTTTGTTGAATTTGACTTGTAGTCCCCTCAGCTCACCTGATGGCCTGTTTGGAGAATTTTCCAATTCAAAAAGAACAATAACTTTTGTTATTGTTTTGTTGAAATGCAACAAAGCCAGGAATATAATATATTTAAAGTTACACTTTTATTTCAGATTGATTGATAATTGTTAGTTGTTCAGTTTTTTCAGAATATGAAAGCAAGGAAACAGCCCAGAACCTCATCTGAACACCCCACCCCCTTCAATACTCCACCCCCACTCCCACCCATACACAGTCTGCAAAGAGGACATCTTAAAAAAGGTCAAAGTGCTGCAGGTGCATCAATAAGTTGACATCTTGAAAAATATGTCAGGAGAGGACCACAAATCATATCAAACATGTCACTCGGATTCTGAATAAAATACAGACATTTTTACGACGGGGTCGTGACATCATGTCTGGAAGCCATTTAACATGAGTGGGTAGCAGTCTTTGAGCTGAGATGTACACTTTGCCATGCCTGCATAACTACTGTAATATATTTAGCATCCTCCACCATTTACCAAAATGGGCAAGTAGAGGGTTATGGGTCAGTTTTAGGTCAATGAGCTTGTTCAGAAATTTACTGGAGCAGGACGTGTCCAGAATAGAAACACATTGTCACTGTGGCACCTGTCACTTTAAGCGTCCAAACTTGGTTTGGAACAAATGGGATCTGTAAACCAACTTAATCCAAATGAATGGATAAAAAGAATGTTGGACACAGTGATGTTTGAGTATTTTCAAAGCAGAGAGGGCTGGAGTTCTAATTACCATGAATAAGTCAGATAAGGTGTTTGCCTCATGTCTATAAATCAACAAATTCATCAACTAAGTTGGTGCATCTGCAACATAAAACAGATTAAATTAAAAGAATGTTTGAGCTGCAATAACATAAAAAGTAAACTTTAAGAAGATTTTGATTAGTGGAGACCTGCTCAGATGATCTTCGTTCAGTATAAACAGATATTGAATAGAAATGCTTCCTCTATGCCACACCTCAAGGAAAAAGAAAGGAGTAAAGAATTGGATAATTGTATCTTGGGGGCCTGTTCGGTCACTGGATTACCTGTAGGTTTATTAAGGGATAGCTAACAGGTTAATTCCATGAGGGACTGGGGCAAAAGCCCAGAAATGAATCTAGATCCACCATTTGCAAAAAGATAGGACTTAAATTTCTGTGAGTTGTGACTCAGGAACAATTAACTGCCCAGTATTAAAAATAAAGTCACACCTGGTCAATATTCCTTTTGGGTTTCTGCCTTTAAGATAAAATAAGTCTCTTGCACCTCAGGTACTGGAGGTACAGGCTTTTAAATAAATCTGAAGATTGCATGGGAGTGATGCACATTGTCAAACTGATTACTCACCCGGAAATTCTTCTCAATCGAAAAAAATAGAATTACTCCAATTTTTATTCAACAATAATAATTACTGAATAACAATAATTCATTATCGATTGACAAAAAAAGTCATCTTCTCTGTCAGAATAGACACACAGAAAGTTTGCAGGTAACATTCATAATTACCATACCTGGTCATACATTTTATCCATGTAAAGCATGTGTGCTTACCAAAATATTCAACAAGAATAAAACTCCCAAAAAGGAAAATAAAATATGGGAATTTCTTCAATAAAATTTTAAAGTAGTTGAGATGTGTTTAAAATATCTCATTTTTTCTCCTGTGCAGACATGAACTTCAGTCCTCTCTGTCATGCTAATATGATCAGACAAGCCAAATGATGCAGTAAATAAAACCAGGCTAAAGGATTAATGCTGTTGCTTATGCCATCAGCTGACACTGCTTTGGCCATCTTCACTCACTGGCTTGGGGGACAACCAAGACTTCCAGAAATAACAGCAGATTAAGATTAAAACATATAAATATACACACATACTCTAAGTCACACCCAAACCACAGGATGAAAAACCAGACTTCCTGGCTTGATGACACCTGAAAACTTCAGCAATTCCTGGTACTTAACAGCTTTTTAACAGGTTGTTGTTCTCTGTGCCAGAAACAGCCGTGAATGAATCATGGGGCTTTGTCAGCTCTAGAGGCCTTTGTTTGACAGCTGTCAGACAGGAATGTGGTTTATGACAGAGGGGAGAGCAAGATGTGGAAAAGTCATCAGCCCTGGACTCAAATATGTGAGAGCGACTACTAAGTATTCCTTACATGGGTTGTGCTGTACCCCAGCACCACCACCACACTTCTTATGGGTGTGCATGTGTGTGTAAAGTTAGGGGGGGCACTAACGTTAAACATCCATAGTTGTAAACTCTTTGGACTTGTTTGTACTCGTTTTGCAACAGCCTCATAAGTTTCCACTTTTGAGCTGTGTGGTCAGTTTTATAGTGTACGTCTTAAAATGGACAATAACTTTTTAGAGTTTACACAAATGTATTCTGAGGGTCTCTTGAGAAGCTGCATATGTTGGCTGGCATTAATCCAAAGAACAGACCCATGAAAACTAATGATATTAAAAACAAAAAGGTCAAGCGAAGTTGAGCCCTCTTAATGCCAAGTGTTCAACTTCTCAGTGAGCTCTCTAATTCTGCAGGAGAGAATTAGATTTTCATTAACATGAGAACTGCACATGGGAGGGGGAGGCATAAGGATGGAAGACTGAGAGGATAATATCGAGACAAAGTGGACTCAAGCCAAAGTCAAGGGCTGGTCTATGATTGCACAGACCAAATGTTTGACCAAATGGAAGAAAGGTTTTGAGTTTATAACTAGTCTCATGTTATAACCTTAAAACATTGCATGTTTTAAGGTTATAACAAATGTAGAACCTATAAATAATGTAGAACCTAGCAGAATGTACTAGGTTCTACTGTACATAGAACCTAGTATGTGTGTGAGAGAGAGGGATTTTAAATAATAAATAAATGACAGTATCATGTAGTAAAATATAAAATAAGTAACATAATATCCCATAACAAAATACATTAACACCCGTCCAAAAATAAGTTATTCTTCTATTACACAACAAAGTGGTTCTCCATAACCTCAGACCTGACAGTCTGAGGCTGATCTATAAAAATTTAATTCAAGCAGAGGTGGTAAAGAAACCACCTCAGTATTCAACCCGTCCTCCACCTTCCTCTTTCTGCTCATATACGCTGCCATTTTGGCCTGCCTGATAAAAACGTAATTAACTAATGTTTACTCTTTCCCTGGCGACTAAATTTAAAACCACAAATAAAGATATTTGGTCAAAACTTTCCCACATATGCCGGAGATGTTTAAAACATAAACATCTGAAAGATGAACACAGTCAGAGAAACAATGAAACAGCGTTTCTCTCTGTTTCACAGACGTTTTTCCTCCACAGCAGGATTGATACTACATCCATTCAACTTGTTTTATTTGGGAGATTTTACAATCAGTCTGTACATAATTTTTCTTGAGGCTCCTTCAAGGTAGATTCCTTTACTGTCTACCGAATCCAGAAAAGGACCAGTGAAGTTCTTCATACAAGGCAACAGTCTGATGGATGGAAAGTGGACCCCACAGAGAAAAAAAGGATGGAAGATTTCAGTTTGCTGGAGTCCATCAGAAAGACAGACTAATCTAAACCCATCCTGTCTAATCTCTGAAGAATGCAGAATGATACAAGAGGATCTGGTGTGGAGGAGTGTCAGTAGTTTCTAAATAAATTGAAAACAAAATGGACCAGACCTTGTCTGCCTTCTTCTCTCCATGGAAAGAGAATACTTTGAGGAATCCAGAGAAGCTTTGTCCCATACCCCAAAAAATCCACCAGAACTCTTTGAATATTTGATAAAAGAGAAAGTGAAGAATCAACACAACTCAATGGAACAAACTAGATTATTGATGAGAACTTGCCCTCCATATGAGATTTTAGGTAAAATCCACTTCCATTTCAAAAGTCGACCCTTTACTTCATCCAATGCATTCTCCCAATTGTTGTGCAAAAAACAATTGCCTACAAACACACCTAGATATTTGAATCCTCCTATTTCCAGACTAGACCTCCATCCACACTGAATTGATCCTCCAGCCGACTTCCCACAGTTACAGCCTCACTCTTTCTCCAATTTATTTTTGCAGAAGAAATACAACCAACAAGAGAAACAGTATTGTCTAAAACATCAATGTCTCCTTGAGTTTACCAAAATAATTAAATCATCAGCAAAAGCTGACAACTTTGCATCCAGGAAGAGAAATCCCACATAAATCTATACTCAATTTATGAAGCAAAGGTTCAGTTGCCAAGGAATAAAACATTCCTGACGAAGAACAGCCTTGTCTCACTCCCCTTAAAACATTTTCTGGAGCACTTCAGTCAAGTTCCTTTTAAGTACACTCAATGTCACATTACAGAACCTAGATCATAGCTAAGAAACCTGGACTGAAACCTAAAGCAGTCAAAGTTTGCCACAAATATAGGTGTTCATCTTGGTCAAACACCTTTTCTTAATCTATAGAAATAAGATTGGTAACCAGTTTCTTAAATCTTGTAGATCTCCTTTGGGAGCTGAGTAATGACTCCCATTCTGCAGCTCAGAGGCAGCCAACCTCTCTGCAGACTAATCATGATAACATCCAACAATCACAGACAAGAAGGACTTATAAAAATCAACAGGAAGAGCATCCAGGCCAGCGGATCTGCCACTCTTTATATTCATCAAAGCAGTGTGTAGTTAATGTAGTTTTCAATTAGCTTCGGCATCAACTTCAGAAAATCACTCCTTCGAAGGAGAATCACATCCAGATTCTCCAAATGTTCACTCTTAACTGATTGTAAGCTTCCTGATCTCGAAAGGCTCTGAGATCATAAACCTACCATCTGATTTTAGAAAGTGAATAACCCTTTTCCCCCAGTATAAAGAATGAGTGAGACAGGGCAACAATCTCTGTTATGCTGAGGAAGCATGATCTGTCCAAGGCTCCTATGACTGCTGTGCCCAACAGGTTGGTCAGAACGGCCGTTTTAGATTTGAAGGATTTTAAAAACTCTGTTTCCTGTAGTCATTGCTAAGCTCTGCAGTTCTACCAACTGAGTCTTCCAATCAGCAGTACCTTGTGTTTCTTGAAATAACATATCGGTTTTCTTTAATAGCATTAGTCTGAAAAATGCAAGTCATTTTACTTAGTCTTTGGCACCATTTCAATGTAATGTCCTTATTTTAAAATCACACATATAAATGAAGGATGTATAAAATATCTGTCTAAACATCCTCTTTCTTTCAACAGGAGATTTCTTGATATGATAACATATCTAGAAAATTTCCAGTTTTCTTCGTCAAAGCCCAAGATGACTCAACACATCTTTAAGTCTGGAAATATTCTTCCCTTTAACCAGCTTGAGCCCTTTGGTTTCCTGCCAAAAAACTCTTAAGTTCAGCAGGAGAATACATAATCTGCTGATCCTGACTCAAAGACAGGTCACTCTCAGACTCCAAACTTCTCTCTCCTTCTTTATTATTATTATTTATTTATTATTAAGCTTTTGTGCTGCTCTTGGCAGGTTCAAAGCTTTTCTTTTTTTGGGACAGTTTTAATAAAATCTTCATCAAACATGATCTCTTCCTCACAGAGGCTTTTACAAATGACTTCATTGGTCCTTTTTACCCCTGAATTTGCATCAAAACTCTTCACAGACTGGTCATTACTCAACTTCTTTTGGATTACATGTTGGGGGGGTGTTCCTCTACAGCAACAACAGCAGGTTTACGGGAGCCCATGGCAGTGTTTCCCAACTCTGGTCCTCGAGGCACATTGCCATGCATGTTTTAACTGTCTCCCTGTTTTATTCTCCTGATTCAGGTGATTGCAGTTTAACAAATGCCTGTTAATTATCCATCAACTGAAATCAGCTGGGCTGAAGGTAGGAGACACCGCCTTAAGGAACATAAATATCTACCTTCTGTGACATACTTCATATTCAAGGAGCACAGATTTACAACCCTAACAAACCATCTTTATGGGTGACTACTTGACTAGTAAATAGGGACACATTTCTGATGACTACCATTTTAGCTGGACTAACCAGCAGGAGAACTAGTGTAAAAGTGTCAACAACACGTTATTTTACCAAACCATTTGCTTCAAATGTAATATCAGGAAAGATAACATTTGCTCCATTCATACAGCAGATTTCACACAATAACCCATCACTCCTCGTTGGTTTGACAGCCTGCCGATGTGCCAGCTTCTCAAACTCAGCACCACCCTCTACGACTGGCATAAAGTCAAACCAAGCCAGTAGCAAAAACTACCAGGCCAGGCTGGAGCAACCAAACTAAACTAAAATCAAGCAAATGTAGAGAAATGTGTTCAAAATACCTTTTAAAAATGTAGGAAAAGTTCTAGAAAGTCCCCTGACTCTGATATCTGATCTCCAGTTCAGATATCACCCTTAACCCTTAACATTACATTAATGTTAAGGGTTACTTGGAAAGAAAGGCTAGGTTTCTGTGGACATGGACTTTCTGTGGTTTCTAAAGTTCTTGTCACATTGACATTGTCTCTTTCTCAGGCAATCTCTGGGAAAGCACTAGAAAACCAGACTCAGACTGAAAACATCATACATTAGACAAAATGGAGCAAATGGTTGAATAGAATGATGTCATAAACATGGATCAACATCCTTCCTGTTTATTAGCCCGGAGGTCTGCCTGTGTGTTCTGATAGCTGTCAGTTAAAAAAGACAGAAAAATAACAACTATATGAACTAGGTGAGACAGTGTAATATTCACACTGCAGCATAAATCTGTGACACCTTTTTATGAGCTTGTTTTGTGTTTCATTTCAATACCTTATTGGCACCGTCTACAGTAGCAGCAGATGCAAGTTATTTATAGGCTCCTGACGACTTTAGTCCCAATACATTAGTCAGGAGCTCATTTTCTGATTCCTATAAATTTACCAGGTTGTTTTTCAAGGCATTCTGATGATTGTACTGCCAAGAAAGAGGCTGGGTGAGTAATTTAGCACAAATAACTTTCTGTCTTGGTGTGGAGTTTTTCCTGAACATTCAACTTGTTAACACTCTGAAGCCTCAACCTTTGTCCTCAAGGCTGACTGGGATGTTTTAGATGTTTTTCTTATTTGCCATAGACTGGAAGTAAATGGGTGCGTCTGTAAGGTCTGCAGATCTTACTGGTCAGCTGAAAAGGTAATACACTTATTTGAAATGTGCATGCTGGAGCATGGACACTTGTGAAACAGTGATGTGAGGTCAAGAGACACAGTCAGCAGTTAACATTTAAAATAACAGAAAATGATGCAAATTGAGGAGTGGAGAAGAAAGTCTTTTTTTGCTTTGCTTCAAAAGTATTCTGTTTTATCTGTTCTCTATACAACAGATAAAACTTCACATATCTCACAAACAAGATATTAACACACATGTAAAAACCTTATAAGTATCTTACATTGTAGCAAAAAGATTTTCAATATTCAATATATTACATCATGTGACTAATACATAGATTATTGAAGGGGAACACAAAATATGGCATAGTAATACAATCCATTTGGAAGGCAATGAAACACTGGTGGCATGGAAATGTAAAACCTTGCATTTCCAAGATTTTGGAAATGCAAAACGAATGAAGAAATTAATTCCACCAAGTTCCTTATGGGGGATGAAAAAATGTATGTTCCCTAGGGGTAAATGACAGAAAATCATTGAGAACCACTGGCCTACCAGTCTTTTTGCTAAACTCACTGCATGATGTCATTAATGCCAGTTTTTGCCATCTACTGGTACTGCATTTGTAGAAAAAGTTTTTGTTAAAATGTCAAAGCCTGTGTGTTTAATTTATCTGCATTTTTTTTAACGAAGGAATGGTCAAACACAAGTAGTGAAGCTAAGTCAGGTGATCTCTTCAAGGTATAAAAGTCCACTTAGTAAATGTGTTTGGCTGAAATGTCAACAAAATTATTTCATCCGTTTAATTTTCTTTGTAATTATTCGTCACATTGGAAACAGAACCTTGCCATCCAAACTCCCACAGATTTTAAAATATCGAATACAGAGGGATTTATTTTGCCTTTGTAAAAAAAAAAAAAAAAAAATTAATATGCCATCTCAAATGAAGAGATGGCAGAGAAATAGAAGAAATTATGTTAATGTTAAGGGTAACTTAGAATAAAGAAGACTTATTAAAATTTAAATAATCTAAGTGCTTAGATAACCTCCCTTATCCCTTTCTATTAAATGACACCTAAATTGTAGATTTAATTACACGTAGTAGGAACATGTTCTAAATATAGTCCGTGGTGAGTTTGCTATCAATCATCCTAACAGACTGAAGAGAGGAGCTGATTAAGTGGAACATAGTCTAACCTTTTGCTTGCAGGGAGAACAGATGGTACTGAAACTGGGCCAAACTAAGACATAGTATAACCACCAAAACCAATATTCATCAGCCTGTTTAATACAAAGTAGTGCAACTGTGCAATGTGCAAACAGCTGAAATTAAAAACTGAACCACAGCAGTTACAGAGATGACTGTAAAAAAGAAAATACAGAGCTTAAAATGGACTGACATGTTCTCAGTTCATAACCTAAATGGATACCCTGATCATGAGATGGAGTGCTAAATTATAGAAAGCTTAGCTGCTGTCAGGGAGGCCGACCAAATACTCTAGTAAAACACAAGTAAATATTCATTTTGATCCTCTGTTGTAAAACTGAAATTTAAAGGGCTGCACTTTGCTCATTTTCAACATTTATTGAATTTTAAAAAAATATGTCTTGATAATTAAACAGAATTTGGGGGAACATTTTTTTAATTTTAAGTCCACTTAGTAAATAAGTTTAGTTGAAACATTCATCTATATATAACATGAAGAATATCGTCACCTCCCTAAAATAAATCTTTTTAAAAATGTTTTATTCTTTTCCTCCGTCTGCCTGTAGCACCAACATTTAATGTTGCCTCTTCTGGATGTAGAGAGGTAATGACTTTTTTATTTTTTTGCAAAAATCACTTTTGGTAAAAATTACTTAGGCCATTATTTTAAGAAGGTGATAACATTTATCACTGAAATAAACATTCATATGGTCGTGTTGCCAGGCCATCCCAGGGCAACACAGAAATACACAGGAGAGTCCTCCATGTCCACACACTGAGGACAAACAGCAGAGAGTGCTCAGCCTAGCAGGCTATGTTTTTGGGAGGAAGCTGGAGAACCCAGAGAGAAGCAGAGATGCACAGAACATGCAGATTCCATGAAGAAAGATCCTATGCCAGGAGTCGAATGCTTCTTGCTACAATGCTACCAACAGCCCCACATTCCTGTTTGGTCTAGAATTTTATTTTATTCAAGTATCTTTCTTTTACTTTTCAAATTACAATTGATTGTCAATAAAAATAATAGGTCTAATATTTAAGTCACTTTGAAGATTTTAAATATATTTTTATTCCTTCTTTTCCCCCATTCATAACAGTTTTAGAAAATGGCTTGGCTGATGACAAAACTGACTGGGGAATTGTTAAGGCGCTCCAGTGTTACAGGCAGACGGAGGAAAACATGCATCACAACACGTCTGTCGGTTCTGGGTCAGGCAGATGCTTTATTACTTTGATATAAAGAAACAGTACCATGGCTTTTACTTTTACCACTTTTGAGAAACATGCAGCTGTAGCCTACCTTCATCTCTGATCTCTGTTCTACCTGGACTAACAAACTCAGCGATTTCTGTTAGTGCCGTGTTCAGGATAGTGGACGTTATAGTTAGAACAGTTCTGATAGATCTTGTTTGAAACCTGCTATATGTTAATGACTGTGGTGTGTAGTAACTTGCTCAAGACCACTGTGTACCTGCACACAATGTATCAGATTGTGGCTGGGAATGAAATGAAGACCCTGCTGCAGGACCTGACCTGCTAAAGGTTCGGCCCAGGCCATTTCTCAAATCTTAACACCTAAAATAAGCCGTCAACTAAAGCAGAAAAAGTAATTAGAGCTGGAGAAGAACGTGTCAAATATATGTATCTAATCTCATCCTTAATAAAAACATACAAAATAACTTTTTTATTAAAATTAATAGTAATTATTTTATAAAGATTTTACTTTATTGGTTTGGGTTCATTAAGACATTAACACATGTTGTATCAAGGATACAACTTCAATTCCCTGTCCAATCACGCTGCACTGACTTGGTGTCTAGCATGCTGCCTCTCTCGCCATCTCTTTTGCAGCAGCAACAATAATGCATTTCTTCTAACATATGTATTTATAATCTCCACATTAATATTTCAATTGGTGAGAGATGTGCACTTTAAGGATTCTTATTTCCCCCTGTTGCCGTGGTGGATCGCATTACCTGCCATTGATGATGGTTTCACACTCACCCTTAACTCAGGGTTGACTGGACTCAGAGTTGAGTTACCTAAGTAATGCCGTCTGCTCTGAAACGGAAAGCACTGAGTAGGTCTACTCAGAGTATGTGATTCTACTCAGATCTTGTTGGCCTTGCTGTGTGAACTGAGGCTCTGACCACTTGGAGAACCAAGCAATGGGAGTGGCTGTGATCCCCTGAGACAGTGCTGCAGTGTTCTGGACTGACTGGCCAAAAATGAATCAGATCCCAGATGTTCCAGCTTGTAAGTTTTTCCCTGTAAAAATGTGGGTTATTTGCACCTATTTTTACTTGTGGTCATATATTTATGGAAATTCAATAAAACTTGCCCATGTTTTTGAGATGGTGTTTATGATAATGATGTTTGGTTAATGCTTCTTATTTACTGGCTGTGATACCATGGCACAGTGGGCTCACACAGCTAATACCTGATAATCCCCTCTATCTCTGATAAACACACAGCTCCACCACTGTTCCTGCTCTTAATGTGCAATCAGATCTTTGGGAGGATTTTAAGATCAGACTGTTTCCCCTTCTAAACCAGAGACAGTGTTGGTTTAGATGGAGGTGTAGAGAGTTCATAATATGCTACATGTTTATGACAGTATTCTGAAAGCTGTATTAAGGGACGTCTAATAAAGACATTACTGTGGGATCTGTCCATAGAATCTGGTTTAACAATGTTATTCAGATAAACGTGTTTGTTAAAAATATGATTTTAATCTCAAAATCTGAGAATAACTCTTGTTTCCTTGATGGCTAGTAGGCCTTGAGTTGTCCCTGCTGCAACATGCACAGTCTTCAGATGTTCAGTTTTCTCTTCATCGTGACTTCATTTTAATCTTGTTTTTGCCTATTAGTTTAGTGATTTCACATTTTTGTCTCTGTTTTTTACTCCATATCCAGGCAGCTAAGTCAGGGTGTCGTTGAAGTCTGTTTCCACCAACAGGAAGGTTTTTCTCTTCAACTGCTACTTTCCTCCTCAAAGCATGAACACGAGCAGGCTGTTCACTGAAGTGGTGATTCAGTATCAACTGTTTGTTTTCTCAGTTATGTATATTTAGAAAATAGCATTTTCCAAATACCATAATCTATTTAACTGGATTGCATTTGGATTGAATATCAATAAAAATGGATTGTTTATTGAAGAATATTCAGTCAATAAATTGGATTTCATACAAGTATAGTGGATTGAGATGAGAATGAATTGAATTACAATTGGATTGCTGTGGACTGTAATTAATTGTACTTGAATTAAATGTATTATCTAGACAAAGTCCTCTGAAAGTCTTGTTGTTGTGAATTGCCTCTGATGAATGACCAGAATTTGGATGAATGACATTCAGGGAATAAATTAGTCAGATTGTATAATCTGAAGAGTTGTTGCAAGTGGAAAATCAAAATAGTTAACACAAATTAAGACTTTCAAACATCAATATTTGTGTAATTGTTTTAAATAATGTGCTTCACTTTGGGATAAAGTTCCTGAAATAAATAGGCTTTTCAGTAATATTCTAATTATTTGAGACGATTTGTAGTTTGGCATTAAGGTTGGGCTAGGGCTAGGGGTTGGGGTTAGAGGTAAGGGGTTAGGGTTAGAGGTTAGGGATTAGAAGTTAGGGGTTAGGGTTAGCGGTAGGACTAGGGTTTTGGGACGTTCCCACTTCTGCTGCTGGGATCTTAATTTGTTTCTACTCCTCTCTAGAAATTTCCTGTTGTTCTGCTGCAGACTCTCGTTGCTCCAAGAGCTGTCCTTGCCTCCCCTTAACATCCTTTTAAGTTCTTCTTGTTCCCTTTTCTGCTTCCTTTGTCCCCAGATCTAAAAGCTTTCTTCTTTTCATTCAGCAAGGCTTTTATTTCAAAGGTAACTCAAGGTCTATTATTAAAGAAACACCTTTCTTTCCTGGTAGGCACAGTGTCCTTTACACAGAAAAATATGTAATCTGTAATGGACTCTGTCAGGCTGTCAATATCCTCCCTGTGCAGAGAGAGGACAGAATGTGGGTGTAAAGTCTGCAGCTTTGACACAACACAGTGTGAAAGGCCACAGGATGCAAGATCATCAGCTGAAGGCGGAATATTCAGTGCACTGTCATTGCAATGATGAGAAAAAAATCTTTTAATACGGCCAAATGCCATCATCTAGCAGCTGAGTCACTTCTACATGATTTCCCTTCACAAAGATATGTTAGTACTGACACAATTCAACATTTAATTTAATGAAATTCAACTCACTTTATCAGTATTGTATCAAGTCACAACAAATTGTCTCAAGGTGCTTAAAAAATATATAATCCAGTAATAAATTCAGTCCAATTGACGTTAGTTATCAAACAACACAATCAAGTTCAGTTTATCATTCAAATTAGTTTAAAATGTTTTTATCTAAGGGAAGATTTCAGCAGATTTCATCGAGTCTTTGACTTGCAGCATTCACTCCTCCTGAACCAGCATGTAAAGCAATCACTTGAGTTGTGTTGTTGATTTTACAGCAACCCCATACAGAGGAGTAAAAAGTTAATGGCAGAAGTTGTTCCTTTAGTGATTTTATCTAGAAGAGAACACATCTTAACAGGAAAGCTCCGAGTTAGTTTCCAAGTCTACAGGATGAGCACAGAAAATTCAGCCATGAGTTTTGTCTAAAAGAGAGACACGGTTAAGGACTGGATCAGTGTTCCATCTATAGAAGAAGAATGTTAAGTTTTGACAACAATAGCTCAGTAGCTCCCCCCACTGAAGTGTCAAATAATTTAAATTTACATCTGGGTCCAAATCCAAACATTATTTGACGCCCATTGAGGACAATAAATGGTTGATCACTACCATTAGCAATTAGTAAGAAACTGATTTTCATGTATGGAATTTTGTCTATAACATTAAATAAAATATAAAATTTTTCTAAGCAGTCATAAATTTCTATTGATATCTATACAGCCAATAGCAATTTTACTTAATCAGTGAGTCAATTATTTCAGTGTTTGGGTATTTCTTTATATATGAAGAAAAAATACATACATATGTTATTATTATTATTCAGTTAATATTTATTTGCTCTGCCTTAGTTGTTACTTTTTAACATTTCTTTGTGCTGTTTTTCGTGCACAATGACATCCATCCATCCGTTATCATGCACGTTTATCCCTAGTGCCTTTCTCCTCCAATGGGCGAGAGGCGGGGTCACCCTGGACAACAGAGAGACAGACAGGGCAACAATCATGCACACACACATCTACGGAGCATTTAGAGAGACCAATCAACCTGACAGTCGCGTTTTTGGACTGTGGGAGGAAACTGGAGTAGCCAGAGAGTATCCACATGGAGAACATCCACACTCCATGCAGAAAGAATCAAATAAAACAAGGAAAAAACACACAATGAAAAACAACAGCTAAACAGACATGATCTAACAAACGAATGGCCTGAAGCTCAAAACCAAAAGGAAAAAAAAACAAGAAGTACAGGGAACAATCTCAGAACTTTTTGGTTTCTAAATGTTTTAGATCCAGCATGTAATCCAAACCTCACCTATGACCCCTAACCTCTAACAGGAATGTTTTTGTGTGCTACATTCTTCAAAATTTGTCCCTCTGCCAATTTTTATTGTGAAAGCTGCACATGCTTCCATACACGAGGTCCCTGGTCTTATGCTGATTTTAAGATTATTTACCTTGAAGTGCAAAACATCCCCACAGAATTAACCTGCGTGTACTTTTTCTTAAACTTTTATTCTAGTTGCTTCTATCTTTTTTTTATTGGAAAGACTGTTTGTGGATAAGGACTTCTGTTACTGGCTTCTGCTCTATTTTCAGGTGTTAATTTTTTTTTTTTTGTTGGGAATTGTGTGGGTGGAAAATAAGGCATCCTCCTCCTCCTCCTACGTGTATTTAAAAATACATGGCATTTGAAGATGATTTAGAAAACCCTTTGAACACGAATTGTTGCACTTTTTTTGTTCTTAGTAGGATTTGTTCTCGTCTAACATCTTGAGGAAAGTTCCACGGCTGTATTGATCTGTAAAGCCCCAATCCCTCCTACTCCAGTGTGTTAAACATGAGAGGAATGGCATCATGCACAGTTGACCACACACGTTTAAACTATCTCTCCCAAATGTCCATGTTTCTCTGCACCTTTTTAAAATGACTTTTTATCTAGGCTTTTTTTTTTCGCTTTTTGTGTCTCTTGTTAGTGGTTGTTGAACATGAAGCAAAGGCAGCAGTCATTGGGGAGGTGCTACAAAACAACCACTTGACTCAAACACAGCAACTCTTTATTTCATGCTGTGTTTACTACAACTGTAACAATATTCCCAGTTTCCACAGACGAAGCACCTACTCAGAAATAAAGTTTTTATTTACAGCGTCTAAAATTAACTCCAGCATCTTTACTGTCTATACAGTTCATGACATTTAACGGACTCTAAAAAACTGCTAAGGGCTGCTCCTGTTTTTTTACTTTCCTGTCTCACTGAAATGTTCACGACCAAGAGTTATTTTGTTTATGAAAAGTTTATGATGAATTTAACTTCATTTTTTGAGAACTATGAGAAGACTCTTGTTTACAGAAGGGTTTTAATTGTACAGGACCTTCTATGTTGACCAGTGGAAAGTTGTTTTCATGTGTTCATGCTCACTGTTTGTTTTACTCAGATTGTAGAGCAGTGTGGTATGGATGTCTCCCAGGAGACACTGTCTTCTGTTTAAAGGCCGAATAACTGAAATAATTGTATAGGTGTGCAGTGTAGACTGGATACATGTAGGAAAACTTCACAGGTAGAAATATTTATAATGTGGAAAGTAGATATTTGAGACTGAAATGCATAATTTTTATAATAAATGAGTCAAAAGAAAGTCAGAGTTAATAAGCACTGGCTTTTTCCTGCTCTTTTCTGAACTAAATATGAAAGTTTTATTTTATGCTTGATTGTTACTTTCTTTTTATTTATTGTTACATTAGTTTCAAATTTTAGGCACAAATTCAAGCTGGGAGAATCTGTTTCCTGCCTCACCTTCATCATTCTATCACTTTGCCTCGGCCTCAGCCAATCATCAATCAGGATTCCCTCCATCTGTTTCTACCCACCTCCACCCGTCTCTGTCAGGTTCCCCTCCTCTCCTGTCTGCGCTCCACCACCAGTGTCTGGAAGCAGACCCTGAGGTGTCTATTCAAGCTGGTGGCGATTCTCATTATATTCATCTTCTGTCTCCAAAGAACCTACTTTCAAGTCAAATAAAACTCTCTAATTGATGGTTTTCTTTGTGTGTCTCCCCAGATTGAATTGTTGTTTACGTACCTGAAAAAGAGATTTTTGTTTAATTTACTAGTTATATTGATATATCATTTAAACTGTCCCACCACCAGTAAACCAGCATTTTTATACTTCATACTCCTAAATGATCCAACCATGGTAGGAAAGCATGATGGGTTTTTGAGTTGGTGTTAGTCTGTGAAAGCAGTTTGTGTTGCTTTTTTTCTAATTTTGTGAAAATGGTTTTCTGCTGTTTGTGTTGCAGAAGATTCAAAGCTATTTAACGGTTGATATTACAGGGCTTAGAGAAAGTTTGAATACTAAAAGACACAATGGGTCAAAGGCAGCTTTTTGTTTTTGGTCTTTTTTTCTATTATTTTGTTTGGTTTTCATATTCCAAAAACAAACTTGAAGACTAAATTCTCAAACAAAACAAAAAATATGGATAAAAGTAAACAAATAAAAGCTTTAAAAATACTGTCAAATTGTTTCTTTTTTTCTTTTGAGTCTTAATTAAATATTGAATAAAACCAAACAATTATCTTTGTTAGATCTGTGTGATGTTATGCCAGTGAACAGCCATTTTCAGCAGATGTGTTTGCACACATATATTTAGAGTTATTTATATGTTGTGAACTGTTGAGGTGGGTAGGAGGCATAAATCTGGGTGTTAATGTCTGTTAGTTGTTTGTCATGGGTGAAATGTTTTTATGATGCACATATGTGTGTCG
This sequence comes from Girardinus metallicus, assembly GCA_903067095.1. NCBI lineage: Eukaryota > Metazoa > Chordata > Actinopteri > Cyprinodontiformes > Poeciliidae > Girardinus > Girardinus metallicus. The sequence goes on from CAEGAE010040012.1 coordinate 18,810, forward strand.
GGTTTTTTATGGAATGTTAGGGTTACATATGTAGTGAAGAGCACAGAGAAGAACAGAAACTATGATTTACTTTATCATATGATGTATTTTCATTTGTTCTGTCACATTTATCCTTCCACAGTGAGAACATAATATATTGCATTTTCTAATGAATACGTCTCAAAAAGGCTCAGAAGGAGGAATCTGAATTCAGTACCATCCATGTCTCAGTAGTTAATAAATATCCTTCAATTTTCTGCTGGTTACAGGAAGCTTTGGGCCGCATAAGAAGATCCATTCCTGATCCAGTCAGCTGGACCACAAGCCCCTAACATTACTTATAGGAAGTATATATGCTGCCATGTGTAATTGTAATATGGCTCACCAGGCTGCCTGTTCTGAGTATGTCGGATTTTGATCTGGACAGCAGAAACATGAGTCACGCTCCCCCAGATGAATTTCCTCCATGAGTCAGAGCCTGGTGTTAACCACAACTGTCCACAGATTCTATCTGAATCCTCTGTTATTGATAGTTTACCCTCTACTTCTAGGTACCCATCTGGTAAATCCGTCTTCGGTTTGTAGACCGAAATGTTTCTTAATTTTAGTGTAAGTTATTTTCATTATTATTACTTTGCTTCAATAGTTATCTTATTTAGAGTTACCATCATTTGTGTGTCTGTGCTGTGATTTCTGCATACTGGCACGCACAGGTCAAGGTACAACTGGGAATTAACTCAAGAAGATATTTTTTGGTTTTTATATTCCTGATTTCAAAAAACTACAATTGTATTGTTTGCTTAAATGCTTGTTATTTGTCTTATTCAACAAAACACTTGCTATGTGGTTTTTTTTGGTCAAAGATTCCTTCAACTTTCTTTTCATTTCCATTGTTGTCATAAGAATGACAATGTCCTGCCATCCTGCTCTTTTTCTCATTCTGACTGCTAAGCATTACTGTTTTTCAAATATTCTATTCTGAGAAAATGTCATTGCAGTCACTTTCCACTTCATAGCTGCTCTACATCTGTACTAGAAGACAAGTAGAAGTGTCTCTTCAATACCAATAAATTCTAGGAACTCGTTTGCTGTTCTGATCATCCATCCCTCCATCCTCTTACTGAAATAATCAATGCTGCTCATACTTTTTGTATGAATAAAAGGCATAGTCTCTGTTCATGTTGTCTCCAATATTGCATATTTCATTGTATGTAGCTTCTTTAATTCTAGAACCACGACACGGTCTTTTAGCAAAAGGTTTGGAGTTAAAATAAAATAAAACTCACCAAAAAACATGCTAACAGAAAGGAGAAGGTCTGAGGGTGAAGGAGTGTTTGTCCTGAAACAGAGTTGAATCTATAACTAGCTTATAGCTAGTGGTATAGACTTCCACTAAAGGTTATGATCCTCCTTAAGAAAGAGTTGACTGACCTGTACGTTTATGTAATATAAAGAGAGATCAGCATGTCAAATAGATGTTCTAATTCCAGTCATTGTACTCATGTTTCATTATGGTGGTGCTATTTTATTGCTGGAATGAACTTCTCCATTCATAACTCTTTGTCATTTGGGTGTCCCATAAGCCAGTGGTCTCTCTACATCAGAGAGACCACTGTGCATGTTGAATATTATTTTTAATAATAGTAGTAATATTTGGTTACTCCTGTCACACAAGCAACATTAACATATGTTTTCATATCAAATGCTCTCCTTTTAGAGCCATGCTTTTGTTCTTGGTTTGTCCTTCAGGAGCCAACTCTTCTTCAGATACAAACGTGAAGACTCTAACTGTGCACACACAGCTTGGCTGTGAATGCAAATAAGGCTTTTGACTGAAAAACGTCAATTGAGATGTAAATAAGTTTTGAGCTTTTTGAGCTAAAGACATGAAAACTAAAGATATGAAGGGGAGTAACTCTGATTACTGCTTCTGGAGTAACTCTGTCACTTCATCTACTTTTAGCCAGAGCTCCAGACACACACATGCACACGCACACACACACTAAAAAATAGAATAGAATAGAACTGTTATTTACTGGTTACCATTTGGAAATTACAGGTGTAACAGCAGCAAAGCGACAGGATATTAACTCATGTAAATTAACTCGAAGATAAAAATTTAAAAAATATGTACTTATACAATAAAGGGAAAATTACATTATAAAGTATTGCACAGTTATCAAAAAAGCATACTATAACCAGGGAATGTGCAACTGAATACAAAAAAACTGTCCAAACAATAAAAAGCAAGTATTATCAAAAATGTTACTTAAAATTAGTAAAATTATAAAAACACCAACAGGGATGAAACGCTTACTGAGTTTGATGGAAGCAGTGATGAATCTAGAGCAGGGGTGGGTAATCCCCGTCCTCCAGAGCCGGTGTCCAGTGACTGTTAGATGTCTCTCTGGTCCAACACACTTCACTCAAATAACTGAACCACCTCCTGAGTGCAGTCAGGTTCTCCAGAGTCCTGCCAATAACCTCATTATTTGACTCAGGTGTGTTGAAGTAGAGACACATCTAAAAGCTGCAGGACAGCGGCCCTCCAGGCCTGGAGTTATTGTAATGGAATTGTTGAAGAGTTCTAGATTTAACTTTGTAATGTAATTACCATCATAAAGAGTCTTTGTTAACTTTGTTAGTCTTTGTTAGTCTCATACCTGACCAGTTCATTTCCTTTCAGAACCTGAATGATAACTGAGAGAAATGACAAGTAAGACAAGACGGAACTTGAAAATATTACAGGATTAAAACATGCACCAACTGAAACTCTTGAAATAAAGACTAAAAGCAGATTTATTTCTTTGCAACAGAATGTCGGTGGTGTTTACTAAGCCTTCAAAGCTACACATGCCCATGTGATGGGGTCTGTGAGAACTATTCCTAATTCTCAGAGCCACCCACCCATCCACCTCCACACTGTTTCTGAAAAAGAATGTCAGATTTAATTACATGTTATTCTTTCATATATTGCTGGGTCTTTTCAAAGAAAATTACTCCCAATTGTAATGTTAAAAACTTTTTGGTAAAAAAAGAAAACAAGAAAAAGGAACCTCAGATCTGTTTCAGGTTGCTACACTTTAAAAAAATAAAATAAAAAATCTTGAATTTACAGTAAAAAACCTACAGCTGTGTTTCTCAAAAATTTACCATAACCATCTTACCATAAATTAGAGACTTCTTTTTTTAGTGTAGTGACTAACAAATACATTTTTATTTGCTGTATAGAGAGAGAGAGAAAAGAGAATGGAAAGAGAGAAAAAAAAAGAGAGAAATGGACTTTTATTTTAACAAACTATCTTCAAAGTCTGAAGTTTGCATACACTAATATTACCACTAAGCCTCTAAACAACTTGTGGAAGCCCAGGTGATACTGTCATGGTTTTGGTTACTTCTGATTGGTTAAAAAGAGACATGCACTCACTGTATTAACCTGCGTAGATATATTTTCAAACCTGACTTGGCTCTGTGTGACCACAGCAGTGATCCTCTCCTCTCCCCTCCTGTGTTTTTCTTCATCCAGCACATGCACATGGAGCAACTTGCTGATAGCTTTTAATATTTATTACCTGAGAAAGACTTGAGATTCAAACATTCAATCAATTCATCAAGATATTGAGTGAAGATAAGAAACTAAGAACTTATAGTGACACAAGGGTAATCAGAAGCCATAGAACAAGAAAACTAACATGGGTACAACAGTGAAAACCATCGACTTTCATAGTGCAGGTTGAGTGTTAGAGTTAACCTGAATGGAGGCTGACTGCCAGAGACATGCACAAGTCACTGTGTCAAAATGATCAGGATCAATACAGAGTGAATGAACGCTCTGCTTAGATAACCTAAGCAGAGCGTGACGTGTTCAAAGAAGAGTCTAAATAACAGACTGATCTAATTAATTAATCATTAGAAAGAATTAGTGTGATTGCCAACAGCTTAATTGATTCTTTTATTAAAATAAATACTTTTTTTTTTTCTTTTATACCCAACTGTAGAGTTGAAATTAATTCTGAGAATAAATATTTTTCAAATGCTTTATTTTTGACACATGAAGTTTAGGCTCCCTGGAACAGACAGTCCAGCCTTCAGAGAGACTGATTTTGATAGACAAAACTCCAAGTTATTTTAGTCTTTATGTCATTGAGTTATGTCAATATTGTACTGTCAAATGGAGCACCACAAGGTTAGCAGAGTACTAAACTGAACCTCTCGTCAGTTTGGAAGAGTTACAACATCTTCATTTTTGTTGGAGAGGAAAAAGTTTGCTTTGGGAACTGGGCTTATAAGCTGCCTACAGTTCACGTTCTCCACTCGTTAGACACTCTGATTGGCATAATCAGGTTACAACAGAGCTGAAAGGAAAAGGCCATCAGTAGGAATTAGCATCAATGATCAGTTATGTCAACAGGCTCCATGTCAAATACAGAGGAGGGAATAAAGACTCACACGTGGCTGCGAATCCTCACTTCAGGTCCCACCTGATCAACCGGGAAGTGACTGCCTGATGAAATCTAACATTAAGGGTGTCTTTCTAAGACAAAGCCTGTGCACCGGAGAGGGGTGGGAGGAGGCGTAGAAAATAGCAGTGGCAGACAGATTTGAGGTGACAAGGCGCGTACAAAGCCCTGTCAGGAGCCTGCGATGTGAAGAAAGGCTGTCAGGATGCAGAGGGAGGAAGGCAAGATGTGGTCTTTTGAAGGAGCTTGTCATTACAACAAATTGTTTCTTCAGGTCTGATTTCTAATTTAGTCGTCTATTTACAGCGATCATTGTAATATTCAGCGCTGAACGCTCCACAAACCACATTGGACATGCTGCCTGTTGAAAAGATTTTGCCATAATTTCATAGGAAATATAGCTTCTCATATTTTTAATTACCTGCTTAGGTTGACTTGTAATTGTAACTTAGAGTGCCAATGTTCAAGTTGTTAAATCATTTTAATTGATAGGTTGGCATATTGATTGTCACGCAGCCAGCTTTGGATGTGGAAGTCTACACACAGTGTTTCTGAAAGCAGAAAGGAAAGAATATTGGGCTGTGAAGTGATCCACACACACTAATGAGCAGTGTGTTTGGAATGCAGATGCGTGAAATAAATGGAAAGGGTTCAGTAACACGCTCTGAGATGAAAAAGAAATAACAGGAATAAAGAGGCGTTGTACTAATTAACCAGAATGAGAGCGAAACAAAAAGACATCATTTAGAGAAACATGCACTCTGAAAGAGTTATAATTACCCGTTTTGTTTTTATCGTTAGAATATTCACAGTTATTGAACAGCATAAAGACTTTCTTGCTGTGGTTAGAAGAACAAACACTGAACAACACCTCCACTCAGTTATCAGCTGTCCTGGTTTTACCACTTTACGGAACAATGACCACATTAAAATATGTGTTGAGATTTCTAGAAGTTATTTATTTTAATTATTTATTTTGTCTGTTTAAATCACTATGCTGATTTTTTTTCTGTGATTTGTATTGCACACTCTTCGCTGTGCAACAAAATAATTGTTGGAATAGCAACTGAAGATCATACAGTAAATGATGGCAACCAGCAAAAACTATATGAGTCAGGACTTGTATCAAATTTCTGAAAGAACTGATCTTTGCTTAAATGCATGTAAATAAATGGTGGCTTCTACCTATGCCAGCTTACCTTTGGGATCGGTCTTCATGTCATAACAGGAAATGAACCCATGAATTTAGCTTCCCCACATCGCATAATGCTGTCATGTGTAAGTTCCACTTCAACCATCAATATGTCACATTTATTCTAACACCACACCAAGTCTACAAATATAAAGTCAGAGGCAACAAATGAGCAAGTGATAAGTCAAAGCAGTGGTTTCCCCCAGTGTGTTTTTAAGCCTGGTGGGCCACCAGGCTTTACTTGTGCTCCCAGCAGGCTAAGCGTTGTTTATTTACTTAAGGATTTTTAAAATGTTTGCAGTTTTTAAGACTTTATAGATGGTGTTCAGGAGTTAACTTTCCAATTTTTCAATAACTCATGATTATCAAGTGATATTTTCAAATTTCCTGTCAACTTTAAACATTTTTAACTCTAAAACACGACGGGCTGCTGGATGAACAACTGCCCTGGCACCCAACCACCAGGCTTAGCAAGTTTTCTGGGGGAAACCTTGCTATGTAATCAATAAATGCAAAATGATTTTTAGTAAATAACGTAAAATAATGATAATGAATAAACATTTTTCCAGCAATTACAAGTGGAAACAATATTGTCAGTGGAAGCACCCTTGCCATCTAAAGAAACAATGTCAGAGATAGCTGTTAATGTATATTTTCATGTAAAGGTAGGGTGGTAGTAGGTGGTGGTGGGATTATTCTGCAATATTTGGAGCTCTTTCTGGAAAAGCCTATCCCTGTTGGATAGGGAGGAGATAACAACATGAATATAATACATTTTTGTCTGACACTTTGAGATTGCTAACAAAACTCAAAGAAATGAAAGGTAATAGGCTGTGAACATCACTGTAAACTATGCAATTTTTTCAAAATGGCAGTATTTTTGCACTTAGTTTTTTTCCCTTCTTCTTGCTAACTATTGCATTTTCAATAAATATTTTTAACCACATCAATTCCTTCTGGAACACACATCAACACACACACAAACACACCCCCATCAGAAAAATGTACAATTATTTATACACCGAATCCTGGATTTCTGAATCTGACTATTGTGAAACAGCTTTTGTTCGCTTCATGGTGGGTTTGGTTTTGTGTCCAGACAAAAACTGGAAAATGTTGGATGCCTTTTTGCTGATCAGATTTTTTTTATGGCAACCAGTTTGTAGTGTCAACAAATGACAGGAATCTTTAGTAATAAAATAAACAACAATAATAATAATAATAATAATAATGTAGCCCAGTGGTAAACTGAGCTTACTGTAATGACTGTATGTTAAAGTTAATAGAAATCTTACATAGTTCAAGACAAGACACAAATATATTAAAAGTAAACGTTTACTTACTAATGCATAACATTGGTGATAGCTATGGATTTCACATTCTTGTTTCTGAAAGAAATACACTAGTATCTTCCTTTACTTTAAAATTTCAATAGTATAAAGGATAAAGGTAGCTATTTAGTAATTTGCTTACTTAGTAATTAAAACTGTATTATTTGTAAATCAACTAAGAGCATTATTTTATGTAAATATTGCAATTAAAAGAAGTATTAGTGTGACGTAAGATGCACTGTGTATTTTATTTGGCTTTGCCATTTGATTGGTTACTGAGACAGTCCGTCCGGTGCTTGACTCGTGATTGGTTGAGAGAAGAGGAGGCGGGAGGAAGAAGGAGAAGAGAAACGTAATGGTGGAGAACGGAGGGTGAGACGAGCGGACAAGAAGTGAAGAAATACAGACTCGAGGGAGAGAAAACCGGACGAAATTCTGGAGAAGTTGGAGGAGCTTGGTCGACACAAGAGGGACGGGACCAGAGGAGACAGACGCAAATAGTCATGACGAGCTTTGAGCTGAGCTAAGTGAGCTAACCGCGTCAGCCCCACGTGTTCTGCTGCGTTCAATGGAAGTCGGGAGAAGAGGACGAGTGAATTGCAACTCTCAATGTTTTTCTTCTGTTATTTCAACTCTTCTACTTTTTTTTTCTAACAGGCCTGCAACGTTTTTTTTCCCCACTCTTCTGGAGGTCGTGAGCAACAAACTGATTGGGTTACATTTGTTTATGTTAATGTAAGTGGACATTTGTATTTGGATTATTGTATTTGTTCTGCCTTATGTATGGGTTCTTTAAATATTATCAAGAGTTTTCCGGCTTTAGAGTTTATTGTGGTGACTTAATAGTGGATTTCCTGTCACTTCAAGTTAGGCTGAATCATTTTGCCTAAAATTTATCTGGGTCATATTTATCATAAACTAGGTTATTGGTGCCGCACACTGATTGGGTACCGGATTGATATCGAACCCAACCACCCTCCATGTTAGTTTTCCTGCATAGAATAGTTAAAGGTGCTACAATAATATTAATAATATCTTTTACTATTTGACATTATTTTTCATATTCATCTCCTCTTAAACTGATCTGGCAGAGAAATAACGAGGGCTGCATTTCAATTATGCCAAGTGATTGCTTGCAGAGAGCTGTAAGCAATCTCTTAAAATATTGGAAAGATGAGCAAAATGAAAAAAATGTTTTAGCTCAACTTCAGAATATCAGAGTGCAGGGTTTGAATGGAAAGAATTAGGGTGTCTTGCGTCGGGAATCTATTATGAATAATGTCAGTGATCCATGTAATAAAAAAAATATAACTTGGAAAGACTGAAAAATAGTCTTATTGAAGAATATTCCAGCTGTAACCAGAAGAGGCCTGTTTACTGTGTCCAGCTTTAGACATTGGATTCTCCACAGCAGTTTCATGACCCAACATAATTTAATTTATGAACTAAATTACTGAGTACATCCTCAGCCCAACACAAACAATTCCAAAATATCACGAGCAAAAAAAAAGAAAAAAAACCACAAGATGCAGCACATAGATGACCTGTATGTACTGCACTCATCCACCTCCATGTTGGATGGAGGAAGCAAGTGGAGTGTTGTTCTGGTCAGCAAAAACAGAAAATATAGGCATCATTAAAAGTAGTTAAGTTACAACTATTCAAGTTAAATGTTAAATGTAGGGCATTTTTTTCATTTTTGGCTCAATCAATTATAATGTGACAAACCTCTCTATGCAGTCTAATTACTTAAAGTAGAAAGAAACGTTCTTTCTCACCGAGGACAATTATCTTCTTTTGTTGTTACATTTTAGTGTTTTCAACCATCTAAACCAGGTGAAAGTAGCTATTTAATTGTGACATTTATAGACTTTTTTTTCCCAGTATTTTGTTGGTCAACAATTATTCTACTTAGAGGTTGTGAAAGTTTTAAAACAACAACCCAAAGCAGTTTTTAACAAAAACTGAAATGTTTGTCATTGTGAGGCAAAACGACTCCCACTGACTGTTCTAAGAGGGATGTTGAACATTTGATCGTTCTAATCAATCATTACAATTGAATTTAGCAAAATAAACAGGCTTTCTGAACATATAAGAATTATTACATTGTTACAACAGCAACTAAAAAGTAAACTAAACTGGCATTTTCTGTTGTTGCAAAGTTGATTTTTCTGTGGCTTGAGGGAATGTAAAGTAACTACATGTACATTAGAAAGTCTGAAAAAAAGGAACTTGAGTACTGATCTAGAAAACAATCTATTTTTAATTGTTTCAGAGTGGGCAATATTTTCTCTGAACAAGATAAATAAGGTCTATTAATGTCCATGGCAGTTGATACGGAGAACAACCCTGTTGTAGTGTGAAGCACTTTGGGGTCCTATGAACTTGATAAAGCGATATACAAGTACAAACCATTTTAAGAGCTACATACCCTCTGGGCATCTCCTGTCCTGAGCCCAGGCAGGTCAGCCGGCTAACATAATGGATGGATAATGATAATAATTATACTGTTCAGAGCTGATTCTTTGAGCCTTACTAATTTAGATGGGAGCTAATAAACAGACAGTGTAACACAATGAAACAGACAGGAAAATATACTAAATGTAACTGAAAAGATAGTCTTGAGAGAATTTGCTTAGTTGCAGAACCAGAAATGATGAGATTAGCTGTTCTTCATTGTTAGCATCTAGACCAACGCTTTGCAATGGTTACGGATATGAACACGCAGAATCTGTCAGGGGAAAATTTGTTATTGGTTCAAGCTGTATTTTGTTTTTAGTTTGATTCACTTTGTTGGTTTTATTGAAGGTCAGTTATATCAGAATTATTTCTGTGGGAAACTCTGTTCCCCCTTTTCTACCGTTTGTTTTCATGCTCGACACACAGGCTGTGAAAGAAAAAAAAACACTTAATTGTGATGTTTACATCTCAGATGGCAGCCCCTCCCTGCACCGCTTGCCAAAGCACGAAGAGCGTCTCACAACATTTGCTTGATGTATGGAGGGGAGATAAAACATATGCTCCTCAAAAGAGTTGGTCTATCTTCACTTTGTTATTCCAATATCCTCTTCATTTCTTTTATAGCATTTGCATGATAGGATCATCAGTCATTTGCACACGTCTGTCTGAGACAGAGAATGATTGCTTTTACCCAGCATCATTTTTTGGCTGCTGTTTGAGCCTGAAAAAGTTCATCTTTGCAGAAATATGGGAACGGGCTTGAAAAATAGGAAAACAAGAAGACACTTTCTCTCCTCCCTCGGCTGGAGATAATCTTGTTTTTGACTTGAGTGATAGGAAGGGATTTTGCAGGCTCTCCATCTGTTTCTGACGGCTTTGTCTTTATGTCAAAATTGGATTTCTTAATCTAATAGCTGAGCCACTGGCCTTTTCTGTGTGGCAGCGCAGATTGCTGTACGTCTGTAGGAAATCCTCCCTATGATCTGTCAACCACAGAAAGCCCTGAGTTACAATAACACCAGGGACAAGAAGCACAACCAAACCCATGGAGATGTGATATGTAAATCCAAGTTAAGTCTTAGTTGAAGGGCTGTTCTCTGTAGACTCACTCAGGGACAGTCGCTGCAACAGGTTCAGCCGGACTAAACTCGGCACGTTGGTTTTGTGTCTACAAGGATTAGGAGAAAGATCTATGTCCCTGATGTTTCCTGATGTGCTGTCACATTATGTAAATCCCCATTCTGTAAGGATGCCACTGATAATGGATTTGCCCGTATCCCAATGAGAAGCGAGAGTTGACCTCAATTTGCTTCCCGGCCCCCTGCTTTCCTGTCCCTCCCTGGGCTGTCTCTGGTGTGTTTCCCTGCGGGGGTCTGCAGGTAGCTGGCAGCGCGCCTCTCCTGTTGCTGTCTTTACACGATTACTGTGAGAAAGATCACAGGGCGCAGAACTGTGAACAAGACGAAAGTTCAGATTGTGGGGGAAGCAAAAGGGCCGCAGGGTGCCCCGTATCTCCTCCATCTCTTCTCTATCTGCTTGTCTTCAGAGCCATGTCAGCTCTTGCAATCCGTCCTCAGCTTCTCTTCTGTCTGTCTCTTATCTCGCCTGCTCTCCTCCCCTCTCTGTCTTCTCTCTCCACCTTAAGCACCTTTCCTCACTGACAGCTAGAACCAGACTAATTGACAGACTGACCTGTGGAAAAGCAGCACTCATGATCAGACAGCGCTCCTTTCTCAGCTACAGCATCACCTCATTTTTTCCTTTTTCTTCTCTGCCTTCCTTCTCTTCAGACTTGGAAATGAATCATGTTCGGGAGCGTGGGAAGTCAGTCATGGCAGATGAAGAGTGTCAGGCCAGCAGGGGAAAAGAGTGGACGGATGATCTGACCGGTGTCTGAAGCTTGAACTTTGGTGATGTAAATTCTGCCATGGAGTTGACCTTTCACCCTGCTCTGTTGGAGGGCCTTCATCTCATCTGCTTGTGCAGCCAAGGCCTCTTCAGACATAGGAAGGGTGGCGACCCCTCTGACTTGAGGCAAACCTTTACCAAAACTCTATCATCTGCCCTCATGTTCTTCATCACACATCAGCCTGTCTCCCACTACAACATGTCATGTTGCCCACAGCAGACCTGCTGTCCTTTTTGAAAGTCAGTGCTCAGATGTGAGTCATGCTCGCAGACCCCACTGTTGATTTAACAACACTGCCATTCAATTTTTCCCCCGCCATTTCTCTCCCTTTTTTCTCCTCCAAAGTGCCACTAAACATTATCTTTACAACTGTGAAAGCTGACAGCTGCCAGTAGGAGTGAAATAATTGCTGCTGCCAGAGTGACAGACAGGATTGGCTGGCTTGTATAATAGCAGAATAATGTCATTCTTATCTAAAACATTTGGAAGCTGGGGGGATTGATGCATTCTGGAGCTATGGATGAGCCAGTTGTTGGAAGCAAGGCAGCTTAAGCAACAGCAATCAGACATTTTGTCACTTTCTATTCACCAAATGTTTTATTTTGGGGCCATCACATACAACAAAGGCGTTCCCACGACTATCTTGGCAATTCTCGGCTTGAAATCCACACTGTTGCTTCCCTGGCACGGAGACGACCAACACTGAAGCTCACACTCTGATCGCAAATGGAGTCTGTGGGAGTCGCGGTGACATCCACAGCCAGCTGTGTCAGTAGGAAGCTGGCTTTGTCTCGCATTCACACTGAGAACATCACTGTGTTGGCTGTAGCGTTTCCCCATGTTCAAGCAGATTGGACTGATTCACCTTTCCATCGGCATCAGAGTGCTTCACGTTCGGAGCATCAGCTGTCCTTACACATACATCACACAGAGGGAGCTGCGTCGCTGCCAACATCACTTCCAAGTGATGTCTGAGACACTAATTTATGGCCAAAGCAGTGTTTTTGTCAACCGATATGATGAGGCGAGCACATCAAACTCTTTCATTCACAATTCATCTCATAGATCCAATGGAGCTCTTATACTGAGTACAAACAGATGTTATGGATTTTATTTTATGTTTGAGCTTCATTTTCACATTGAGAAAATGAAAGAAAAACAACAGTTTGTTTAGTTTTCTGTCCCATATCTTAGCTGTTTTTCCACATTGTGTTTAATGTTGTTTAAAGGCCTAGTAAATGAATTAACAAGTTCTAAAAGTTTTACAGGATGGAGGGAAAACAAAAAAGAGTACTATATAGAAACAGCTTGGTGCCACTTGGAAAACACTTATCACAAATTCTTATGATTGTGTAGTACATCCAAAATAATTGTGTGACCACTTTTTTTTTTTTCGCTTGGCAAAATTAGGATAATTTTCTTTTTTTCTGATAAACATTACACTTTATATTAAGTGCTCAGAGGAAAAGACAGATAAATTCTAGCTATTTGTCTGCGGAGCCTTTGTTTATGGGTGAGCAGTAGGTGGCACAAACTGAATGAAAAATGCTACATGTTGTGTTGATCGATGCTGTGCTTTTTCTGTATTTTTACAAATTTAACATTTTGTTACCATGGTACCAGTCCCGCTGTAAAAAAATTGCACAAATCCAGGTTTAATTTCCATTTAAGATATTACAAAACAAGTAAATCCCAGAAGAGCTGCTGATTAATCTGAAACATCTTTCCTTCTTCCTCTCTTATGATTATGATCTGCGTGGCCGACAGACTAAATAGCTTGACTTTCTCTGCTGCCAGTGCTAAACTACAACCATAGCAGAGTACAGTTCTAAAACAGAGAAGAAAATTGATATCATTGTTCATAGCTCCTCTTTCTGTTCACATTGGCCAGGCTGAAGTTCATCTTGTTTATAACTTCTTTGGGTTCAAATATGGCCCTACCTCCTTTAAATGACCCGGAAAATCTACTTCATTTTATTTCACAGGTGTACTCTGCCTTAATGAGTGCTGTTTTAAAGTGAGGGTCACACAGGTCAAGGGAGAGATGGGAGACAAACTTACATGTAACAGTTGACGGTCTGAATTATGTCAAAAACACATGCAACAACTAATAGTAGACACTGGTTGACTCAATACATTTTCCTCAATCAAACCTACATTATGCCACAAAAACTACATAAATACTACACAGTTATCTTATGTTTTAAATGTGGAACTGAAGAGGGTTCATTTCTGCATAGCTCATGGAATTGCATAAAGGTAAACACATTCTGGCACAATGTCTCTGATGTTGCGTCAAAACTTCTCGGATTTTCATTTCCATTTGATTCCCACATATGATTATTAGCAGGCTTTACAAGTATGGGTACAATCAATTAAGAAAAAGTCAACAGAAGTTCCTGGAATTGGCTCTATGTGATGTCAGAAGTCATTGCGTGGAAGCCTGATGCCCATCTCCCTGTTTCCAGATGGTTCTCAGAGATGAATATCTGTTCTCCATTTGAAAGGATCACCACTCTCTTAGAAACAATTAGAAAACTTCTGCTCTGCCTATGTGGACATCACGCCAGTGTCTCTATTAGATTCTGCATATTCATGTTAAAAGTTGCTACAGCTCTTAAACTCAGTCTAGACACCACTGTGTCGCTGTGCTCTCCTGGATTTGTTTGTTTTTACTGGGGGTGGGTTGGTGGGTTGGGAAGCAATATTGATATGTTGCTTTTGCTTATGTTTTATTAATGTATGTTAACTTATAAAACTTAAAGTATTGCAAAAAAAAGTGAATCTTGAGAAATCTGAATGGAGCGAAGAGGAAGAAATCTAAGACAGATCACTGAAAGGAGACGAGGACTGAGTAGAATTGTGTAGGTAGGTAATAGCTACGCTAGTGAGTTTTGTGTGTGCAAGTGTGTGTTGTAAGAGTTTAACTTGCAATTGGTGGGCTGCCGGTTTGATTCCCACTCTGTCCATCTCAGTCTTTGTGTCCTTGGGCAAGACACTTCCCCCGCCTTCCCTGCTGGTGGGGGTCTGAGGGCCCGGTGGTACCGGAGCAGGGCAGCCTGACCTCTGCCAGACTGACTAATTAAAGCTGTAGCATCTATCCAGTAGCTTGCCACCGTTAGTGTGTGAGTGTTAATAAAAACATCCTGCAGGAGCAGTCGTCCCATATTTGCCAGAGGCTTTACTCCACCCTGCTGTGTAGGACAGATTGTGCTGGTATATATACAGACTACAACAATTAGAGTCTAATCACTGCCAAGTGGACCCAGCTATTTTGGAATTAAGTTAAAGACACTTACAGGACCCAGGAGAGACATTCTGCTGATGTGCTGTGTAATACGGCCTGGTCTTCAATGCTTCTGCCTCCCTGCTCAATAAGGAACAGCATTGTCTGCTCAGATATTTGTTGCATTTTCTTGAGTGTAAATATAAATTAAAACAAATAGTAAGAATAATATCAGCAAAAACTCACAGAAGGGGTGATCATGTGTGTGTGTGAATGTGTGTGTTCAGCAGCAGCAACACTTGACAGCACCAGCTGTCACATGTCAGCTCAGCTTATTTCAAAGCCCAGGTGTGAAGAGGCCAGAGCCACTGCTAAGGTGTCATGAATGCAGCGTCTCCCTGAGACATGGAGGTGTGTGTAGGGTGTTAGGGAGAAGAATGTTTATGGTTGGTTCACACACAGCTGGTTAGGAGAAGCAAATGCTGAATGGTGATATTTTTTACATGGAACAAATCATCAGTTTCAGAATTATTATTTCTTATATAAGATATATATCCATCCATCCATTTTCTAACACCCTTGTCCCTAGTGGGGTCAGCAGGGCTGCTGGTGCCTCTTCAGCTAACATTCAGGACAAGAGGCAGGGTCACTCTGGACAGGTCGCCAGTCTGTCACAGGGCAAGACAAACAGGACAAACAACCACACAAACACACAAGGACAATTTAGAGAAACCAATTAACCTGACAGTCATGTTTTTGGACTGTGGAAGGAAGCCGGAGTTCCTGCAGAGAACCCACCATGTACAGGGAGGACATGCAAACTCCATGCAGAAAGACCCCGGGCCGGGAATCAAACCCAGGACCTTCTTGCTGCAAGGTAACAGCTCTACCAACTGCGCAGCCATATATAAGAAATATAACTTATCTTAAAGATATCCAACAGTATAATATAGAAATGTCAGTTCCAGCATGCATGGTGGCACAATACACATGAGCAATCCTGGCAGATGATTTTTGTTCAACAAATATATATATCTAAATAGCCAATAGAAAAGTCAGTTTTAGCATTACAGTCAAACATAATTATTTTTTTTTACCATTCATCTTTTGCAACAAACTCCTGCAGGGTCACTAAAAAAAAATCATGTTTTCCAGTCAGGAAGAAACATGAAAGAAAAGTTAGTTATGTTTAAATGTTGAAGAGCGGTAATTCCTTTGTTGAAACCATACTTCAAGTTTCAGGGTCAAAGCCCTTTCTACCCCGACCCACCACGGCCTCCACGTTCCACAAATATCTCCTTTACATTTCTGTCAAATCTCATTTTTCCTTTTCCACAGCTAAAATACGTTCCATAAAGCATTGACCTCTTTCAATGTTTTATCCTCTTATTCCTTGTACAGCTCCCTCATAAACAAAATTTTGCATCTTTGACAAAAAAAATTACAATAAAACCATTTGTTGTCAAAGTGAAAACAGATTTCTACAAAATTCACTTAAAATATTTGCAAAATTGTTCACCGTCTTCGAGTCTATATAAAGTAGCTGCAATCACAGCAGGGAGTCTGGGTGGATCATCGGTTACCTTTTGACACAAAGCAGTTTCTGTTCTTTAGGTAAGAACAGAGTGCCATCCGGATCCCTGTGTGCTTTAATAGCATGTCATGGTTGACGGTGTCAAATCCTGCGCTGAAGTCCATCAGAACCAGTGCTGTGGTTCTTCCACAGTCTGTATTTATGCTGGTATCACTGAACACTTTGAAAAGAGGATGTTCAGTATTATAGTGATCATGGAAACTCCACTGTTTGTGAGACTCCCAGCAGCTATTGGCTGAACCTCTGCTGACTGATCAGGTATTTCAAAGGAGGTAAATATTTATTCAGTCACTTATTTAATGTTAAATATTTTTGTTCAATTTTTATTTTTTAGAAATCCGTTTTTATTTAAATGTTAAGATTTTTTGTCTTTTAAATTTTGTTTTTAAAAATCCACATTTGTTTGAGAAGCACGATGCTGTGAAGGTCATGCACATCCTGGTCTATAAGCATAACTCACTGTATAATTCGGCCCGAGCAGTGAAGCACTGCAAAGGCCTGCTGTAGTCGCAGAATTTCTTATTTTTCTGACTAAGATCAAAAGTATTCAAAGATTAAGATTTTAATTATCATTAAAATGATCAAAGTACAGATTTTATTTTGATCTTATTCAAAATAAAACCAAATAATCATGTTTTCAGTACTCAACAAATCTAATCTGGTGTTTATCAATGTGTTCTTTTACTTAAACTCTTATAAATTCATGTGCTGATTATATCAAAATGAAATCCATAAAGTAATAAGAGAACATGTATGAAAAACATAAGCTTTATTTATGGGTACCTTCTTTCTGCTTGCAGGAATAGCTCATAAGCATCATGAGTTTCTGCAGCTTGTTGTTGGGTTGCCTGTGTTTCCATATCGATGTCCCTTTGAGCAAGGCATCTGTCCACAAGTTGCCTACAGATCTGCAAAGTGCAGGATGGATGTTAGTAACTTGTCAGCCCTAAAAGAACATTGAAGATGAATATGAACACTTAAGTCCAGTCTACTTACTGTGGTTTTTTCTTTTGGACATAGTCTTTTTAAGTAAGGACATTTTTCAAGAAAAATGGACATTAATTGGTTTATATTTACTCACACTGTATCAAAGGACTGTGAGAAAGAACAGTGAAGTATGTTTTTCTGCAGTGTATCTGTGTCATGTTGGGTTCCAACTTTCTAACCCACATGCAGAAACACCAGATGGAGAACAGAAATCAGGTAAATGGTTTATTGAAAGAAAAATAATAATCAGAGCTGCGGGTCCAAGGGATGACGGCGACTGGATTAGGAACCACTGGAGCGGAGAGAAGTTGAGGTGAGTTTGACATTTGAAATGCGAACACAAAGGAGAGGTCTTACTTGGGTTGGTATCTGAGCCGAGGGGAAAATTACTGTGGTTACCAGGGTGGAGATCCCGGTGGAAGGTTTGCTGGTAGGCCGACGGAAAGGCAGTGGTGGAGAGCGGACGACGGAGGGCGGACAGGTAAGTTCTTGGATTTCCAGACAACAGGAGCGATGGGGACAGCCAACTACAGAGACCCTGGAAGGCTTGTTTAACAGCAAAGGAGTCAGTGGAAGTAGGGCATCAGTGGGTAACATCCACGACGTCACGAGGGAATGAATGCACAGAGATAGCCTGGACTCCAGGCCCTGGAACCTGGGCCACCAATGAGTTATATCACCAGCGTCACGAGGATTCACCTGACGAGGAGGCACAAAAAGAATCACTAGGAAATTCACGTTGAGGTAAGTACAAGAAAAAACTGATGGTCTTTAGTACCATTACCGACTAACACTCTGGCACTGAAGTGTTGGCTGCTCCCCTCTCTTATACTCCTCCAGATGATCAAACGACTTGCAGGTGTGCAGGTAAGGCGGCAGCTGGTCACGCCCTCCAGGAATGACCTCTAGGGACCCTCTGGTGGAGGAAGGGGGAAACGGCAGCAAAACCAAAACAACCACCCTGGATCCCAACAATGTGGGGGTCTACACATAAACCATAAACCCAATGAGAGTTTCCTCTCTGTTTTTATTAGTGAGTAAAACATCTCATGTGTTTTACCCAAAAGCTTATTAATTCAGAGTGAAATGCTTTGTCTTTTAAAATTTCCCTTATCTTGTCTTATCCTCACCCACCTTTTCTTTGCCTTTACTTTACTTTGCTACACATTATAAGGCAACATCAAAGGAAAAGTGTTTAACACCTGAGATGGTGATTTTATGACCACATTTGTTTTAGTTGGCCCTATGGAGCTATCTCCCCCCTCCCCCTCTTGCCCCAGCACACAACCTTAAAAATCACCTCAAAATGAGCTCTGGACCAACACAGCCCCCTGATGAAACTTAAGGTACTTAAGTCATGGACTCACTCAAGATGGTGGCTGAAAGGCCATCCTAATGCAATCTGTCCATTGTGGGTGGTAGCAGAATGACAGAAAGGAGAGGATCTTTGAGCCAGACAGAGCAGAGAAAATTGCCTGTAGCGTTGTGGATGTAATAGGGAAAGGCAGTGATGCATTTCCAGCGTGCCGGTCTGGCCACTGGGGAGGTTCTGTCACCGCTGTGCTGTTCACTCTCAGCAGCCACAAACTTCTCGTCCAGCTCCTCCTCGCCTTTGCCTTAGTTTTCTCTTCGGCTTTGACGCTTCCTGAGGTAAATATAACTGCAGCCTCTAGAGAGTGGGTGGTTGTGCATTTTCAACCCAAGGGAGTTTGCATCTTGTGTTTCTGTGCATTGTGTGTGAATATGTGCTCTTTTTTCCCCATTCTAAGTAAGCAGACTCCCGGTCGGTCTGTCTTTGCAGGCCATCTGCTAATGCCTGCTCAAGAACATGTACCTCTACATAAATACAGAGGAACTCACAAGCCTGCTTGATGTGTGTGTTTGGAGGACTCATGCTGGTGAATCGTGCCAGAAGGAGGAAAAAGCCACAACCGTGTTACCCACCAAAACAAGGTCTACTTTCTGTATGAGACCCTGGGGATTAGCAGCCATGTTAATGTGTCTCTCTATCTGCATGTTCACTCAGGGTGCTAACACTGTTTGGCAGGCAAGTGTTAGCTTGAACCTGCACTTCATGTTGTCATGGTTCCTGCCATTTATGCTGTGAGGCAGGTACTAAAGGGTGTTACAGTCTAGAAGGACTGTTCTTACACTCGACACAGTGCTTTATATAACACCAGGCTTTGTCCTACCTTAACCTGATCATTCAACTTCAGTTTGATTTACTGGGATTTTTAGGATGGAGGTCCACCTTAGCCAGATCTAATCAAGTTTGTCTGTTACAGGGTCAAATCAAAGTTCAGACCTAAATGGAATTATATTTAGTGGCAGATTAAAAAAAAAACTGATGTTGACACACACTCTTTATGCACTTTGACTGAGCTTGAACAATTTTGCTAAGAGAAACTGGATCTCATTTTGGTGCAAAACAGCTGTGCTTTGAGAGCGGGCTTCCATCAAGTACTGACTTATGGGGGCTGAATACAAAGGTCCAAATTTCAGATTTTAAAGAATTTTGAAAACCATGTATGATTTTACTTTCACTTTATTATTATTGTGCTGATTGTGACATAGTAAAACAAAAACATAACTGCATGTGTGGTGTTATTGTGCTTACTTTGCCACTGATCTGTAAAAGCAGGTTCAAAAAGCAACTGTACAATAAAGTAAGCACGAGCCTTGAAAAGTATTTTTATTACAACAATCATATTTTGATTGTCTCAAATGTTATCCAATAAGCCAGACAACTATAAAAAGATATATTAATTTAAAAAGTCATGCAAAAAAAAATTTTTGTGGAGGAATTGGACTAACAACCTTTTTGTAAAGTGCGCTAAGATGACATGTTGGGAATTGGTGGTGTATAAATAAACTGGATTTAATTTGTAGTTGTAGTTGCTTTTTGACACATCCATGTCAAAAAGCATTTATTAGGGGCTTATTGTTTCAAAAAGGCAACACTGATTCATTTTATTTGGGACATTTGGAGAATTGTTATTCAAATTTGTGTCTCTGAAAGATCTGGTAGAACAACCCAAAAACTAAAATATGGCTAAAGCAGAGTTAAAAAAGACATATACTACTCATTGAGAAGTTAAAAAAAATCACACGCACTTAAACTTTTCCAACTGTGTCAAATCTTTAAAGAATTTAGTCATGCATAAAATAAATCTTGCAATCCACTAAGCCACAGGGACTTCATCTCTTTTCTCCAGGAATGAGCATGGTTGGAACAGGTTCCCTGTTCTCAGGAATAACAGCTCTTTGATCAGTCAAGCTACAAAACTACTAGCAAGTGTGAAATCTGAGGAAACAGGTCTTCTGTTACTGGTGTGCTCCGGAAAAAAACAAGCAGTAACAATGTGACATGAAGCAGTGTGGCATGCTTAAAGTCTCCAAGAAGAGGTAAACGAGTCGATCAGTGGAGCTCATTTACTGTTAGGTAAACAACTCAGAAACTCCAGTATTCTGCAATTTGTGGTGAAACAAGCCTCAAATTATCTTAACCTCAATGAAATGAACAGCACTTCATCAACTTAACACCATTTAATTTTAGCAGTGACCTGATGGTGAAAACGTAGTGGATTTAAAATACAGGGCGTGCTAGTGCTGCATGTCAGGCTCAGACTGTGACTTTGTTCCAACAGCACATAAACAATCATCCAAAAATGATTGTTTAGGTTGAATCTTCCCTCCCTACATTTATTAGAGGGAATTGTTGTTTTTCTGATGAAGTCAGTGTTACATGAAACATTTACATTTCAAACTCTTCAACCAGAATTTTTGTCCAAGTTTGCATGAATTAAAAAAAGCTTAAGGGCACCAATTTCATGATGTCTTATGACAAACCCTGAAGAATCTACCCTAGTGTTGTGTTTGTTGTAGATAATAATAGCAACAATATTGTTAAAAGTATTCAATTGGTTATCAATTTTTGGGTTAGCCAAAAATTTGACCAAGCCGTTTCTTCTGACTGTATTATTAATAATGATACCAGGAGTATTACAGAGGGCCTCAGGAAGAGTCCGTAATTGAATCTGATAGAGAATCTGTGGACGAAGCTAAAGACTGGGGTGTCTGTAAAGAGGCCTTAAACCTGATCACCTTCATAAATCATGAGAAGGGCTTGAAGTCTTTATTAATTGAGTTCTTAAACCAGATATTGATAACCTTCAATATGCCATTTTTAAATAATATGTAAAGAAAAACAAATAGTTATTTGTCAAACTTTATATTGGTTAATTATCTTATCACTGGCTAAGACAATGAGGACTATGACACTATGAAAACAGTTTTAAATCTCAATCTACCAGGAGCATCTCTAGGTACTTGTATAGCAGGATGTCAGGTATCAAGTCCTGCTGGAAAATGAAGTCACCATTTCCACGGAGCAGCAGTTGTTTTCCAGGTAAGAGGCTTCTGATGTCGCCTCTGGTTCAGGAGGTTCCCATGTCCTGTCTGTGCGGTGGATCTCACCAGTCTCTTTCCGTCAAAGCCCTCTCCAGGCTGTGGTTGTTGTGTGCAGCACTTTCTACCATCTCACTTCTCGCTTGTGTACAGCAGTCTTAAAACCAGCTCCTTACAAATGACCTTTTGCTTCGATGACTGTCTGCTGGCAAACTGCCAAGTCTGCAGCCTTTCCTATGATTGTGAAGACTGTAATGTAGCCTTAATACAACATTTGTTAGGAAAATGTCATCAGCCTCTATTTAACTTTCTGAGAAAGTGAATTTAAGATTTTCATTAGCTGCAAGCTACAATCATCATAATTAACATCAACAGAACCCTGCAATATAGAGTATAATAATCTCTGAATGAACTTATGTAACAAGCTTCACTTTTTAAATTGAATCTCTGAAACATTACACTTCTGATGATCTTCGGACTAACTTAACTGTCTGTGTTAGCAGTTTGTGAAGTAATATCTGTAGCAGAAATCTAAACTCTTCTGTGTATCTTCTACATGACTACTCACACAGAGTATTCACTTTGATTAGAAACATGAGACTGAATCCACATAAACTCTTGAGCAAAAAATATATAAATTAAACCATGACCCACCAGAAGAATGAGAGGCGTGCTGATCACAACAGCATTGTGACAACATAAATAAAGCAATTTTTAAATCCAGAAATGTATTTTTTATGTATTTGAAATGGAATAAAAAATAAAGTTTGTGTTATTTCTATTAATGTGTCTGAATGATGTAGACTGATGGTGAAAAGGATGAAATGAAAAGGAGCTGAAGCAAGTAGCAGCAGTACTTTTCAGGGTACTGAAAAGTACCCTGAAAAGTAACTTTGAGGTTTTTATTTCACCAAAACCTTAAAGCTATGAAATGAATCTGGAGGTTGTAGCAAAGGGAAAGAAATTTTAAAAAGAGCTGAACATTATTTAAGTCTCACAGGATCCTTTAACATCAAAGGAAAAGTTGCACATAGGCAAAATTTGACCCATTTCTTTTTAATATGTGTACATACCGAAGAGCAAAAGAAGCTAAAAGTGAGAGAGATTTTGGACAGCAACAACCCAAAATGGTTTTTAAGATGTTAAAAAATGTTAGTATGCACTGTTTGTTGTGTCTCTGGGGGGAAGTGTAATTAAGTTCTTGTGTCATTTGGTGGTGATGCTGCTGCTCTTAGCCTACCCTCAGAGCGCTGCCCTGCTTCACTTTCACATCCTGTCACAACACCCGGATGAGAACGCTGCTCCGCTGAGGATGAAAGAGGACCTGACTTTAATTGAATGTGATTAACACTAACTGGAAACAAAACAGCATGTAATACACGTCCACTTTAAAGAGGCGAGCCTACATGACAGAATGGGGCCAATGAATTAGACATAGAGGAGATAGGCTGTTAGTAAAGTGCGCCAGAATAAGCTGTGCATCGAGAGCTCCTTTTTATTCATTCATATATTCATTAACTACGGCACTTCAGGGGGTATTTATAGGAGATAAATCTATATTTTGTACAAGGCCAAAATACAATTAACTGCTTTTATTATGTGTTCAAGTTTCATATGAGGACAAAATTAAAACAATTTTTTTACCTTGTTTTTTTTTTTTATTTTTAGTTTTATTTTAATTGATAGTTCTGCTCAAGCTAGAATTTAAAAATATTAAACATTTAAATGCATGATAGAAAGCTGCACATTTGTCAGTGGAAAGAGCCAAGAAATGTTTATTTTCACAGGAAGTCCAGTTTCTTTACTGGATGAGGTGAAACATGATGATTGACTTTAGTGACTAATCACGGCTACCTCAGAACTGATGACAAATACAGCTTATGTTTTGTTCTAAGCAATAATAAAAAAACAATAAAAAAAATTTATCAAACAATTTCACTTTGTTCATTCATGTTTCATGCATTAGCCAAAATATTAATTTGATCTTTTTCTCTTTATCCACATTCAAAAGAGCTACTTCCTCTGAACGTTTTGTCATATAAATGTTAAATTATATTTAGTCATTTGGGCTAAATTATTATTATTTAAAGACAGCAATGGCAAAATGGAACTGCTCCAGTCATGTTATTTTTTTCTTTAATGTTAAATATGTTAGCATTTTTTGTTAACAGATTTAGCGAGGGATAACTCTGTAATCCCTGAGTTGTTTCTGGAAGGTGATAATCATACTTATATTAACTGCATCTAATTCCACAGATCTTAAACATGACTAAAGCAGTGCTGGGTTAAAGATCCTGTTTGCCTTTTAGCTGTTAACATCTTAATCTCATGAAGACTGGGCTTATGTAAAGTAGAACATGTAATCACTGCCTGGCTACTCCATGTCTGAGTATAAATCACCAGCAAGGATTAAACAAAACCACTTTTAGACCTGTTTGTAAAACTATATGTACAATTGCCATCAAAATACCCTGGTTTGCATAAACTAGACCTGGTCCATGTTTAATGAAAGGTAAGACTAAAGGTGCATACAACTTCACATAGAAAAAAGAGACAGCTAAACACATAATCACCAAAGGTATTGTATGTCATGTCTTTGTTCTTTTTTATGTGTATGTGGAGAAAAGTGTTGAATAAAGCAATCAAAACAGAGAAAAGCTAAATTTATCGGCAGCCTTTTTTACTGAGCCCTTAGCAGCAAATCTACAGAGATATCCAAGGATAAATTAATCCTGTGGCCCTCAAATGGCGGCCCGGCCGTCTGTGGACTCCTGGACGCTTCGTTGCTGTCTGCAGTTTGCAGTTAGTCCAGATCCTGATCTGGAAAACAAACATGATATTAATCCTTTCTGGACTGTCCAGGTCTGAAAAACCTGGACAGTCCAGGCTTTTCAATGCCATGACGTCGGTTTCAATGTGTTAAAGATGTGACAACAATCTGCTGCTAGGCTTTTACTGCGTCAGATAAAAGGTGAATGCATAAGCAAACACGGCTTTTAGAAAAAAAGAAGTTGGAGGTCTGCATGTCATGCTACAAGTTCACCAGTAACAGCAAGATGGCCAAAATCCATCAGTTTGAACCATCCAGCTGTCTCAGTGCAAGGCTCAGCAGGAGCATATGTGCATTTTTCTTATTCAGTGTGTAATAAAAAAAATGGGAATGGAAAGCAGTGACCCAATGATGTGTCATATTAAGGACAATCCTACAGACCAGAATTATTATCAGAAATGATAGAGCCAATCTACCAAAGGTTTCAAGGCAAAATAATGTTTGTTTCGATTTAAAAGCAAGAAAACATTTTTTTTTTACTTAAAAGCATAAAATGGGGTAAGTTAAAATGGAACATTTTGGCAGAGTAAAGCTACTTCCCTTCAGTTGGTGGAAAAATTGGAGATAAAGTAATATTAGGTTTTTAACAACTTTCTCTCAGATTCTTCTACTAAATGACCAAAGACAATACACCCTAGTATCATCTTACTATACACAGGAGCGTTGGAAGTGCTGTCAGTATTCTGTGGAACCATCTGTATCCTGCTGCGCTCTAGTTTATCATGATTTTACCCACAAAACCCCAACAAGTTAAAAGGCTGAGGACTCTGAGGAAAGCAGAATGTTGAAGACATACCAAGAGCAAGAGAGAAGAGACAGCAAGCAATACGTACGAATCTCTGCCACAGGGAAGGAAAGGGAGGATGGAGGAGAAACTGGGGATCTGACACTTCTGTTTAAGGTAAAAACAGAAAGAAAAAAGGAAGAGGTCTGAAGGGAACAGATCTAAAGAAAAAAGCTGACTTTTTTGTTTTAAATAGAGCATGAAGACCACACGCCTGCTGAGTGGAAGCCGCCTGTTGCCGACAAGCAGGCCGTGATTGCATAGTTTATGGCTGAGGCATGATGGGTAAGGATTAAAGATGGCTGCCCTGGGGGCATACAGCAATACCATTACTCTTGATGGATTCTCTCTCCGCTCACATATTCTCTGCAGACGTCAGACGGGCCACAAGGCTTGACTAATGCATGGTGTGATGATGCGATCAGAAGAGGCAGGAAGGGATGCAAGGCAGCTTCTACCAACCTCCTACTCCATCCTCTGTTCTCTGCTGCCTTCCCCATCTATTCTCCACTCAGCTCTCCATACACACCAACACACACACACCAAGACAAATGAGGACTGCTTCCCAGTTCTCACAATATAAAAAACCTGGGTAATGTACAATACATTTTTCAGCAATTATATAATATACCTTGCATATACCAGAAATGTTTAAAACTCTGTATTCATTTTAGCACAAGAAATAAAATGCAGTTTTGGATGTCAGGCAACCAGACCTGGATTCTCTTTAGATATATCTAAGTTGGGAACTGAAAGCATTCCTACAAGTTAACAGTATTAATTAGCTACATTCAATAAGAAGAGATAAAAATAAAAACAAGGTGTACGGGTAAAACCAGTTGGCAGATGGGGGATGCTGTGGATGTACAGGTGAAATTGTAAGTCTATGTAGTAAATTTCACAACTATGATAAAATAAACACCTTAGCTTCTGCTTTAATGTAGCTCTGAATTTAAACATGCTCTTCATGTGTCGAGACCACAGGAAAGAAGGTTGGAAGGAGGTGAGCAATCAACACATTTTATTTAAGAATGCGGAATAGAAAAGCATTCTAAACTCATTTTCATGGGAGCTCACATTTTATTTCAAGCATTCTCATGGTGGATCACAAGATACAATCTGACAAAAAAAGTGTAAAAACAGAACCGTTTCCATCCAGCAAGCAAAGAGGAGGATATGGCTTTAAATGGTACATGCACTTCCTGCTGCATTCACAAACATATGGCAAGCAATAAGTCTGTGCAAACCTTCTCCTACGTTAGAGCTGCCTCACATATTCCTTGGACATGATGCCCACATTTAAATAATAATAATAATATTGGATGATATGTATGTGGTACAAAATAATACAAATCATAGCAAGAGCACATAGCACTCTATTCTTGAAGATCAATGCATATTGTATGAAAGGAATACCATCTGTTAAATAATAGACGCTATAATATTAGCAATTATATAAAAAGCAAATTTTGTAATTTGCTGTCTTAAAGAGATCTATTAACGAAACATTTAATAATTCTAGTAGCACAAACAGTAGATATAATTATCTTACATAGATTGACTAAATTTGACATAGCTAAGTATTACTCCATTGACAAATGGATTCTGGTATGATACGACCCTGGTCATGTTTAGAACGCATCTTATCTGGTGACAGTGGCTGCTTGATGATTTGAGGTGAATTCATAACCATAGCTGTAGAGCTCTCTTTATCAACAAATAAAGTATCTACTTTGTAGTTTAAATCCTCTAGTTGCTTTTTATTCCTATTATCTGAGGTAAGATGCATCAGTTAACCACAGTTGAGAACACCGTATTTATGATTACCATGCAGTGATAATCAAACTATGCCAGAATTTACAGATAGACATTTGTTAAGCTCTGAAAGTGCCAAAGGAAGTGAAACCTGCTGTGTTCCATCCCAAACCATTCCGGGTTCTCTTCTTGCTTTAATGATTCTCAGAATTTGGTCTTCTATCTGGATCTGAACCAAACAGCAAGACAAGTTTTCAGCCTCAAAGCTGTGAGACATGAACAGAAAGTAGCACCTGCTTTACTAGTAGTCAACTCTAGATATTTTGTCCACGTTTGATTTCTGGAAGCACAAAGAAAACCTATTTGGAACCAAATGATCCAAACTGGCTGAGCTAAAAGAAGTTAAATTTAGTCTAGCACGCTCAGGAAGTGTCTCCAGGGCAGTCAGATGTGCTTTTACAGAAGATTTTGTAGACATTAGTGCCAACTCTGTCACTTAGAAAAAAGAAATAAAGTTGTCAACATAAAAATCCTGATGTCCAGTAAGATCTTGAAAAACTCATCCATGCATTTATCTTTAGTGGCATTCATTACTGCAACAGTGTCTTCACTGGTCTGCCTGAAGCATCAATCCTTCAGCTGCTGCTGATCCAGAACGCTGCTGCTGCTGAAACCAGGAAGACCCAGTTCTACAGTCCTTCCACTGAGAGAATAGACTTTATAATACTGTTGTTGGTTTATAAATCACTGAATTGCTTAGCATCACAATACATTAAAGATCTGCTGTTTTTGTATCAACCTCCCACACCCCTCAGGTCTTCTGGTTCTGGTTTGTTCTGCATCCAGAACCAGACATAGAGAAGCAGCATTCAGCTTCTATGCACCACAAATCTGGAACAAACTTCCAGAAAACTGCAAAACTGCTGAAAAGCTGAGTGCCTTTAAAACTAGACTAAAAGCCCACCTGGTTAGAGCTGCTGTAGAACCATAATAAGTGGAACATTAACCAATATATGTTATGTGTAATGATGGCACTCATCAAAATATAATGTTTGTTACTGGTTTTACAGTTGTTGACTATATGTTGAACATGTAGTCATAAAAACAACATACATAGAGCTTTATAATGTAAAGCACTTTAAACTGCCACGTTGCTGAATTGTGTTCTACAACAACTTGATTGATTGATTTATGGTTTTGTGTTTTGTCAATGTATAGCAGTGTCTAACTATTCTATGCAGTGGGGTTGTAATTTCTAGGCTTAATTATGAGATGTCAAAAGTATTTTCAGATTGTGCTGCAGGGAGAAGTCTGATGGGAATTAAAAAGAGAAGCTCAGCTGAAAGACTGGGAATGTTGCCTCCCTGCTTCTTCACACCTCAAAGACTCAGTCCCAAATGCATATATGTGAATATGTTATTAAACTCATTAACTTCTGTGCTTTTCTTTTCCCTTCTGTCTCTTGTGGTAACAGGTTATGGGTATCCCCACTGAGTCTCAGGAGCTAAAGATCACTTCCATCTGCAGGAATGTTGCTCTTTTTTGTTAACCACCATTCTATGCTAAGTTGGACAGAGGGTTAAGTTAAAGAGGTTAAACAAGGCCAGGGTTTGTTTGTTTAAAAAGTAGTTAAATATGTTAATTTAATATTTTTTTTTTTCATATTTATTGCACAGAAATGTACAGCATTTAAAGGTGCAGGATTATATTGATAATAATTTACTGTACTTACTTTTATTTGACCCGGTTGAAAATAACTTGCTATTTACTGCTACTATTTAAACAGAACCAAATCTATTCAGCAAAGATCCACTCATATATTGGATAAAAATGTGACAAAAAGTAAAAGTGGCATAGATTAATAACTAGAACCATACAGTAGCCTTATGAAGAGAAAAGCAAAGTTTTCTTTAGCTTTGTATTCATTTTGTTGTAACACTTGATAAGTGTTTGGACTCCTACACAGCAAAATCATTCAGAATTTTTTATCTATCACAATTCATTTGCTCTCAATTAGGATGCTTTATAAAATAAAATACTATTATATTATCCATCCATCTATTATCCTACATGCTTATCTTTGTTCTTGAGGAGAGCTGGTGCTTATCTCCAGCAGGCAACGGGGTCACCTTGGACTGGTCACCGGGACAACACAGAGACACACAGGACAAACAATCGTGAACACACTCACACACGTAAGGAGAATTTAGAGAGACCAATTAACCTGACAGTCATGTTTTTGGACTGTGGGAGGAAGCCGGAGCACCTAGAGAGAACCCACCATGCACAGGGAGAACATGCAAACTCCAAACCGGGATTTGAACCCTGAGCGTTCTTGCTTTTTTCAAAATTCTTACAAAAAAAATAATTGCTCTTCCATTGTGTGAGCCTCTACACATCAGTGACCTGTTTGAACTACTTATCCTGTAACATTACAGTGTCTCCTTTGATAAAGTGGATCCCTTATAGATGTGAGGATCAAGTAAATAGAGATAAGCTGGATTAAATCATACTTGTATAACTGATTAAAGTTTGATTGTGGTTTAATCTAACATAACCGACTTTGGCTCTTATTACCAAAGTATTGCACAGAGTTGGTAAAGGAAAACACATTTCAGAAAGTCCTAATGTTGCTAAACATGTCATTTGCAAAAATTACAGCTGTTTCTAACCGTCTTAATATTTCAGTGGACACCATTAGAATTATAACCACAAAGTGGTTATAATTCCTATGAAGGACACAGCCTGGTGTCCTTCATAACATCACTGACCTAGTGGTCAAAATAATAATGAAATCTTGTCTGGAGCTCAGGAGCATCCGAGAAAATCTTCCAAAAAGACCTGGAAATACCCGGTGGAATTTGTTTTCGCTTTATGAAAGCGCCACACTGTCCCCTATCCACATAGGCTTTATAAGACTTCACTTCATGCATGAGATTGTTTAAAATTTCTGGTAGAAAACTTGGATAGGCCAGTAAAGTACAGGCAGAATAAAGTCTGGTCCGATGAAGCTAAAACTGAACTGTCTGAATTCCTTGAATGGAGGACCATGCATTCAAAAACCTTTCACTGAAAAGTCCACCTTACTAGAGGGAACTCTATGGTGGCTCTGGCAGACTTCATATAACTGAAGAAAGGTCAAACTGAGAAATGTATTGGGATATTATCAATAGGAATCTTAAGATGAAATGAGAGTGGATTTCAATGCAATACAAAATCTGGAGTTTGAGAATCGGACTTGAGTAGAAAAGCAAAGACTTCAGACTTAGACATGTAAGACTGACTCTTGACTCTGCTGTCTGGTCTAAGACTGGAATACAGTATCGACAGTCTTTTTTTTTAATCCAGAGGGAAAGCAAGTGTGGAAAATAAAGATTGCAGCTGATGTGCATGTTTTACTCTGAAAGGATGCTCTGGATTATTAGCCAGTGAATTATAGGCTGTTAATGGTAACACTACATGCTTACACTGTGTGTAATTCATTTCAATACTATTATGTGACTACATTTTATTGGAACAAACTGGAAGTAATTGAACTGAATTTTGACAAAACTGAATTACCCATTATTGGATGTTTATTGGTACTGCTTGTTATACAAAGTGCCTTTAGATGACCTTTGGGGTAAATTTGTGTTCTGTAAATATTCCTAAATGAATAAGTTGAGTCACTTTTCCATCGTCTTTGAAGGTATGAGCTGTGAGAGCACGCCTGATAGAAACACCTTGCATCCTGAAAAGCTTGGAGGACCAGGAGGAGCTCTGGTGAGTTTCATACACAGCCGCAGAATACAAAGCACTCTGCAGTTAATTGATACTGCTGAGCTGGAAGCTGCTCTGTCTCCACACTCCCTTCAAATGGTTGGCATAATAAATGACTGCACTCTGAGATGGGCCTTGGCCTGCTTTCTATCTGTCTATCTCAGCTACAAATGTTGTTTGGCCAAATTGCTGTCACAATCGTTTAATCTGCTCAACCCGGAGAAAAGAGATACCAGCCTCAACATCTTTCACTGTTCTCTCAGTCTGCTTCCTCTCTTCCCCCTTTCTCCCTTTACCCTTCTAATGCTCTTTCCAGTTAGGCACACTATCTCCTTCCCTTCTCCTCGCCTCTTTAGGTTTCCACTTTTTTCCTGACTTCACTGTAAAATCCCTGTTTGTCTCTCCAGTGACACTAATTGGAAAACAGCTTGAGGCTTCTCCTTGCCTGGATCCCCTACAAGCTCTGTGTTGATTAGTGGCAACTTAGGAAGGCTGGTCAAGACAGTGATGACGGAAGAATTTCCCTCTGTCCATTTGTCCCTCGGAGCCAGATTCAGTAGGACCTGGGTCCTCCTGAACAGATAAGAAGGAGCAAAAGGAAACATAATTCTAGTTTCAATGTAAAACAAGATTGACATTAAGCTTTCATGAAAAAAAGAAAATAAGCATGAAGAGGCTATTTTCAGTAAATGACGTATGTTCAGAAGTATGACTGATAAATTTATGAAGACGAACAGGGAAGAATCTTGAAGTGTGAATCAGATGATACCACTTTTCTTCTCAAAGTTTTCACATTTGTATTATTATTATTATTAATTATTATTATTATTATTTTGACTGATCAAGTGAAATAGAAGAAACCACACATCATTTTATGTGTAGAACAATCAATCTGCTTTAAATAACTTCAACCTGTAAGGAGCCATGTTCCCAATCATTTTGTGTTTTTAAATTTATTGCCTTAATTAACTTTTTTTCTGTATTTTTGAAACATGAATTTTAATGTTTATTCACGTGTGTGTACACTATAAATTCACAATGCAAAAAGCTCCAGTAAATGGTAATTGTCACTCTTAAACATTTCCTATTATAGGTCATAAAGATTGTCAAAATGTCTATTTCTTTACTCAGGCAGAATTATGTATTTTCCATGCATGTAATGCCATTTTATAGCACAATCAAGCAACTGTTACATTAAGTTGCTATAAATTTTATGTAATGAATATACCTTAAAAACAAATTAACTTTGCAATTCGATAAATTTGGGTCTCTTTCCACCGCTCTGCCTTCAGCACATCACAACAGGCCTCTTCCATGATGCTGTTTGCAACGGTTCTCAGAGATGTTGGACTGAGAAGTTTGCATGATGATCTCGGCCCACGCTCAGGTGTTTGCTAATTGCTGCTGCCGATAGTCTTGAGGAACTCAGTTGGGGAGTTGTGGTGAGGAGTGCTGTGGGAGGTGAAAGTTCAGCTGGAGACTGAAGCTTCAAGGAGGAGCTTGGTGGAAATTACTTTGTCACAAAGCAAACATTTAAGCACTCTGAATGGTTGCTATGAGAAATTTCAGGATTTGTCAAGCGTGTATTAAAGAATCAAAGCAAGACTCAATGTGTGTTTTTGTTTTTGGGGGAAACTGCTTCACAAAGACCAAACCAGGTTCAGAAGCTGCAGGCTTCAGTAATTCAGGTGAATGTACGCCCACAGATTTCTTCAGCAGACCATGAGATCGATCACAGATTCACTGATGCTATGCAAGATAAACTATACGCCATACCTCACACCAAGTGAACAACATCTTTTGATAAAGAAGTAGAGGAATTGAAGCATTTCAACAAATAAAATACGATAGCAAATGATAGCAGATCAATTAAATGCAATTTATCCCAAAGTATATATTTCTAAGCTATTATTTACTTAAAAACATCATAATAATGCCTGACATTTTCAAATAAAAAACCTTAACCTAATAAATGAACAGTGGAAGTCAATATTATAAATGTTAATCTGACTGCAGATTTATTCATGTCATATTTGATCAATATAAGTAAGTGTAAGTACATTGATAATGTAAGCATTTTATAATGAAATACTGAACAAATATGGCAACAGGTCAATATTAAATATATGAACATTTTGCAGTACCTGAGAAGTAAAATGTTGACTACAATGTGCAAATGAGTTATACTGATAACTTATAAGGTCCCTGTATCACCCTTATTTAATGTTACCTATAGTTCACTTCCTGCTTGAGTTATGATGCTTTTGTTTTGAAGGGACAATTTCTTGTTTAACTGTCAGCACAAACAAAGCTTCACTGCAATCAAAAGACAATAGATAAATTGTAAAGTAGAGTGTAAAATGGATCTTATTAGCAGCCACCTGGATAAAGACAAAATGTATGCTTATGATGTGAATAAGTTCAAGTTTTAAATAGTGTGATTTAAACAGTGCACTTTTAAATATATGCCAAAACAAAAATTAATTTAAATTGTAAATGTTAATTTAACTTCAGTTCAAATTCATTTGTAAAGCATGCTACAACTAATATGGCTTGACTTCTTTACAATATCTTTGTTTCTTCATCAGTCATTTCTCTAATACCTTCAACACAGCAATGGTCTATTAAAGGCCTTTCTGGTAAGCTTTTAAAACCACAGTCAGTCTTCAGAAACACAATCGAAAAGTAGCATAGTCTACATGAATCATTTTAAAATTTATAATGGTATTTTCTAACATCACAATGTCAAAATAATAATAGTACTTGACTGAATGCCAAGATGAGTCAGTGATATTTTAGTGCAGGGAGATAAAAAAAACAGACCAAAACAGATAAGAAAACAGAATTATTAACAAAACTTATTGCTTTCTGATTGGAAACTGAACAGATAATAAGGCTCCAGGATTAACTAAGCTTGAGTGTTTGCCTGGTCTGAAGCATGCTAGCTGCACAGGATAAATCGCCATGGTAACTGATGGCTAATTTTTGTGAATTAAGGAGTGGTGGACAATAATGAAGTATATGTACTTGAGATCTGTATATATTTTTGAGTATTTATCCTTTCCCTTAGTATTATTTGGGGACCTTATGACTTTCGACTCCACTTCATTTCTAGGAAGCTTGTTGTAGCTCAGCATAGCTTTGTAATGTACTGTTGCTGTTTTTCTTTACTGAAAGGCAGTGGTGGGCCGTCAGGGCCTGCAAGGACGACTCTGCTGGCCCAAACACTATCAGAATACCTTTTTGATCAGTTTTATTAATTTACTTCCAATAGTCTATTGCCTTCAGTTGTTCAGAATATAAGCCACATTAACTAGTGGGAAATGTTTTGGCTTGATTTATCTGAGCCTTGTTTTACATCACAATCTATGGCATTTTATCACTTCTGTTTGCTGTCCTTGCAGAGAAAAGACAATATTTCCCAAACAAATTTTACTAATACAGTGAGAATTTTCTATTCAGTTTACATCTTTCTACAGATCTAATCTATTAAATAAAATAGTTATAAAAATAAAAAAAGCCATGAAAATGCAAGATCAGGTGAACAGAGGTGATGTTTAGTCTGAAGAGAAGTGGTCCAAGTACCCAGCCTTGAGGCATCATAACCTTCACATGTCGATATGAATCTTAGCAAACTGTATTTAATAATAAATATTGATATGGTGGTGCGCTGTAGTAACTTGGTAGTAACTATTCCGACATTACTTCAGAATTAGAATGCTTTTACTGTTGTTGTACAGAAGCACAACAAAACTTTGTTCCAGTACACTCCACTAAATACGGGATACCTGGGGCTGCTGCTCCTGGGGCCGATCTCCTCTTATATGAATGTGAGGCTGTTTGTAAGAAGCTCCATGTTTTTCTGGGCCAGCGCCGCCACTGATCCTTTTGGTTGTATAAAATATTTCTTTTTTTGTTTTTCTCCTAGTTGGAATATAAATCACTGGTTTTGAGGTTCAAATGTTTCCACTGGGTTACTGATTTTTCAGCAGTTTTTCTTTGCTAAACTAAAACATTCAGTATTTGCTGCTAAAGCCCAGCAGGTGTTTTAATCCTGTTCATCATAACAGCTGATACTAACTGACACTCAGTGATCAGTATGAGAGTTGAAATGTAAGACTGAAACTCTTACAGGCTGTTACAAATGTTTTTGTTTTATAACTGCTTCAATCTTAATAAATTTCAGTTTTTAGTTTATATAGAATTTGACATTAAACTCCTTTACAAACAAGTCCCACAAAATTAGGTTTATTTATTTGTTTGAATAATTATCATGAAGAAATTTTTTTTTTTCCTTGTCTTCAAAATAACTTTGTTGCTGTCTGTGGTTTAAAGCCCTCCGTGTCTGCTGTACTTACACAGCAGTGTCTATGGTAAATTCATGGAAGCATTAGCTGTTGTGTACCACATTTAGTCCATCGGTAGAACGAGGGATAGTGTGTGTATCTGATTGTGTGTGTGAGAGTTGGATGCAGTTGTAGGCAGAGTTGACCTTGAAGAGCGTTGTTCATCACTGTGGGGAAAGAGAACCAAGACGAGACACAAAGCTTTATCGGATGAAAATACTCTTGTTGTCAGAAATAGCAGTGATGAAACTGCTGACGCTAGACGCTGCAGTTTTTCACAGCATCGGCACTTTGAAACAGTTAGTGGCTGGACGCTCACGTTTTACAGTCACTGTGCTGTTTTAATGCAGGAACCGGCCTCAGTGAACTTTCAGGTAATGTTAATACAGGAGGAAAGTCTTTTTAAATGCAGGAACATCCACACAAAAGATTTACAAGTAGATTTTACATCCAGAGCTAAAGGCCGTTTTGTGGGATGTCCTCAAGTATAATGCTGAGCTCAAGGAAAAGCTCCATGATGAACGATTCAGCTAAAGTAGAAATCCCTCTCTCACTCAAGAACAAAGACCAGTGCTGGACTTAGAGGCAGTTTTTTTCATAGAAATAATCCTCTGACTTCTAAGAATAATCTGAAAAACACAAAAAGAGCAGTTTTCGGAAATGATCATTTTACCGGATTTTGTTGCAGAGTACTGATACACTTGGATATAATTTTACTACTCAAGAAATGCAAATGTCCCTACAGTTAGTTGGTCTGATGTAGTTTTAAAACATTCAGAGAAACACTTTTGGACATTATTTAGGACATAGAAACTGCTCCTTATGCCTGCTCTTACCCTCCTCACTGGATAAAACACCTTCAGTGAAGTACTTCTTGTATCCATCTGCCCCTCTTGCCCAAAGCTGTGAGATGTTTGAGAGGTTTTGTGAATACATCAAGTTTTAAGTCACTCCACTCCAGTATCTCAGTAAGAACAACATCTGACCTTTGACTCCACCCAGGACTTTCCATGTTGTATTTCTCAGGCAGTGTTTGGTAGATTTTCTGGTATGTCACTGTCATGTCACAAGGTTCAGTTCTGCTTCACCTTAACGTTTTAGATAAATTACCTTTCATTTTCTTCAAACACCCACTGATACACAATTGAGTGTGTCCACAGGCGTTAACCAAACTGGCAGCAACACATAGAACAAGTATAGATCTGTGTCATATACAGATCTACACTTTACAGATGTAATGAGATTCTGCTGCTGGAATACTGCATGCAGTAATCATGTCCTCTGTTCTGCTGTGGAAGTAATTCCATTTTGTTCTCCTCTGAACAAAGATCCTTCAGAAATCTTTTTCTTTGTCAACATTTTTCTCTGGAAAACTTCCATTTAGCATAGATGATTATTATTAGCTTTGATATGACTGCATTATTATCTTTACTTGTAAGTTGCTTTGGATACAAGTGTTGCATAAACAATAACTGAAAACAATGTGAAGTTTAATATGATGCTATACTGTTTTGCTGACTGGGAAGTTCAATATGGCCTTGATGTGGTTGATAGTTCTTTATTTAATGTTAAGTCTTCATGGGACAAAGGAAGAAATTTGGGAATAGTTTCTGCTTTGAGTGTATCTTATTGTGCAACATCCTGAGATTTAAAGTAGAAGTTGAAGTTGTATAAGCTCCTCATGGGGTATACTTCAGTGTATAAACAACAACAACAGACAAAAGGTTGTAACTCCCCTGAAGCCTTAAAGCCCCTATAGCTCTCAACCTTATAAGCACTGATAATTGAGAAGAGCCCAAAACCACTGGACTGTTTTATCATTGCATCTTAAATCTTATCAGGACTGTGTCGAGATTCAAAGCGGGCGATCTAACTTCCTTGTTTCTGTGTGCTGGTTTGGCAATACAGTCTGTCAATCACTGTCACTTAATGGAAGCCTAACTACAGGAATATGTTATGCATCTAAATCTCTCAGTCTGGGTCAGAGGGTAGACCAAAGGCTGAGGCACAAACACGACAGAAAGTTTTAGGTAGTTTCTCTGAACATTTCAAGAGAATAAAAGTGAAATTCAAGGCAAAGAAGTCCGATTATCTAAAGAGAAAAAGATGGTTGGAATCATCCAACTGTGAGCTGCAGAGCTTATTAACTGCAGTGACCAGAGGAACATTTGACTTAACTTCAGCTGACATTTAAAGCTGATAAGTACATGCTTGTTAGGTTCTTCCTCAAACAGTAAAAGATTCAATATAAGACAGAGCTCCCTTTGAACACAAGAAAAATTGTCTAAAGCAATTCTTGTCAATGTCATTGCAATCTCTTTTCCAGTTATGGTCTAGCGCAGACATCAAACAGAAGATTTTTTTCCCTGTTGCCTTTAATCTGTAGCTCCTAACAAAAATACATATGAGTAGTTGATGATTAGCTTGAGTTTGTGTCGTAACCATTTTGATGGAGACAGTTACAGAGAGAGAAATCTGAGGTGACAGGTGCAGAATGAAACATGAAGGAGAAGAGACAGACAATCTCTGTGTACCTCTAGTGGTTTCTTTCTATTCTGTAAAAGATCCTGGTGATGAAAACATGAAGACTAAAGCTTTTTTATGTGCTGTATTACACAATAATAGAAGTGGTTATGCTTAGCTGCTATTCAGGCGCTGATTTTTCAAATACTATAACAAGTCTAGTTTCTGTCAGCTCTTCGGTTTGCTTCAGATAACATATTAAACTGAAACCTTTGATTTTCCATGTACAGTTCAATCTAGACAATTCAATGTACTATATGAACAGAAAAAAACATTTAATGTGAAAAAAAGTTTCTGTTATAGATCAGCCAGGGTGATCAAATATAAATATCTAATTGCCAGAATATAAAATTGATATATTTATTTAGAAAATTCATCTATCTCTCCATGTTTCTAAATCAAGTTTGCAAATACCATAAAACTCACAGTAAAGTGTTAAAAGTCATTTTGAAATGTATGAAGGATAATAACCAGAAGTAAAATATTGGATTTATGTCCTAATTATATTTATCATTTAAATGTTTTTAAAGGGAATTATCCAGATGAAGAATGATTGTTGGATTTCCTGTGATGTCTCAAAGAACCTTGTTTTAGTCAGAAGTCTTTCAGCTCTGTTGCCAGGCAGTCTGACAAACACCTTCCAATCAGCTCAGTGATTGGCCCAGTGATTACGGAGAATCCTCAGAGACTTCATGACATAGAAACAAGCCAATCATGTTATTCCTAACAGGGTGGGCTTTGTAACAGCTGTGATAATGGTTATGACACATTCCACCTGCTGTAGGAATCACCAATCAAAACTTAGCCTGCAGTTTTTCGTTTTAAATGTAGCTGTCTATACTAGCCTGAGTAAATAAGTTATATTTTGGATTTTGGCCACACTGTTTGGTTGGAGAACCTCTGGGCTGGTGGAAGATTGTCCTTCTAGTGTAAAAAGTATATTCAAGTGGGCTCATTGCCACCAGAGTTATGTGGCTGTGTTACATGCAATGCATGAAAAAATCTGTGAGTTTTCTGGACAGCTGAGGCTAATGAGGAGATCCATCGGTAAGGGCTAAACTGATGGGGCAGGATGTTGTTTGGTATGAACAAAACAATTTGTGTGTCATGTAATGGCAATCTAATCTATCAGACTGTGAGTAATTCAGCCAATCTGCTACTTCTATTTTACTGGGAGCCAAAAAAAAAAAAACAACAAGTAATCGATATGAAAATTTTTATTACCAGATTATAGCAAGTTTGTGAATTTTTTTTTTTTTTTCCTTTTCAACATTTTTTTATATTCAGGTTTATTCAGGAAGTATATGGGTTTTACATACATTCTGTGCCATGATAAACATTTTGGTGACATTTTAGGGTCTACAGACCCCTTGTTATCCGGTACGCTGTTCATTGCTCCTCGCAGTTGCTTTCATT
This sequence comes from Girardinus metallicus, assembly GCA_903067095.1. Lineage (NCBI taxonomy): Eukaryota > Metazoa > Chordata > Actinopteri > Cyprinodontiformes > Poeciliidae > Girardinus > Girardinus metallicus. Next base: position 57,768 of record CAEGAE010040012.1, read on the forward strand.
TGCTTTTTATTGATAAGTAAAGATGGTTAATGATTAATGAGAACATGATCTATAGAAACATTTTGTTACAAATTTCTAACAAATTTCATAGAACAAATCATAATGAGAAAATAGGAGGACGTAAAGAGGTGCTTTGTGCAGACTTTGAGAGAGATTAGATGTTATAGTTTTCAGCTGTCGGCTCCCCTGCAACTTCTGACCTTGAGGGCCAAATATGGCTTAATAGAGACAGGCTAATGAGTAGCTCTCTCCCAAAATGAGCTGCTGGACCAGGAGAGATGAAGGACCTTTCAAAGAGAAGAGTTAACCCTTGGAGCTGGTAGAGAGCAGTAATTAGGTAGAGACGTAAACCTTGTGGATATGAATGACCTCTGTATTCACGCTACATGGAAGTCCTGCAGATTGCAGCACCATGACAGGGGGAGACAGAAAGAACTTCCACATCCACATTTTATCCTGTGTTACTCATTGAAACTTAAATCCTGTTGTTTTTTTGTTTTTTTTTGTTGTTTTTTACTAATATCAAAAAAGCAAAACAAAACAAAAAAGGCTGGTGAACCAGGACAGACTTTACTGTTTAAGATGATAACTATCTCTTGTTTTGGTTTATAAAATACCTTAAGAATTAGGCAACCTTACTTCCCCAAAACATACATCATTGGTCTGTTTTCATAAACACGTTACTGCATTCCCTCTAACTGTTTTATCACCAATTCACTTTTTATATACACTTTTTGCCATGAAGAGTGGAGTGGGTTTGATCAGTGAGTGCCCAAGCGAACAAGAAGACAAGAAGAGAAGACTGGTGAACAAGTCAGCCTAGTCAGGTCACCGATTCACCAGTCGTGTTTGGACTGTGAAACCTTGAGACAAACACCATATTTTATGGAATTAAATTGTAAGCTCCACTTCGAAAAGCTGTAGTCAAGTTTTCAAACCAGAAAACTTCCTACTGCACTGCATAACCTTTGCAGTGAACATACAAGATGTGCTGGGTTCTTTGCACATCTGGGTGTGGAAGTTCTTACCTCCTTCTCCTTTAGGGGGTGATTGGCAGCATTGGCTGGAGATCATCAGAAGTATGTATAGGAGTGGGTTCCCTGATGCAGATGCCAGATGATTCCATCATGATCAGAGGCGTTCGGGTCAAGCTTAGGCTATGCTACAGTTAAAAGTTGAAACTTTTCTTTCTCTCATTCCTGCTCCAAATTCATCCCTGCTGTCTGTGTTTCTCTCCCTGGACTCCTAGATCCATTTCCTTAATCTACCACCATCCTCACACCATTCCTCTCAGTCTCATTTGCCCCTAACGCAGGTTTTCTCTGTCATTCTGCTCTGAATTCACCTTCAACCTTTTGTGGCTGATTCAGAACAAAGATGGTTTGTGCAGATCAAGTCATAATGAGGAAGGTTTCTGTTAGACAAATTCATCGGATTAAGAGAGCAGCTGCTAAAACGCCCTTACAAAGCAGCAAACAGTTATTTGAAGCTGCTGGAGCCTCTGGAGCCTCCAGGTGGAGGATCCTCCAGAGGCTTGTTGTGCATCAACCTACTATTGGGCCCCTAACCAGAGCTCAAAGCAGAAACGGTGGCAGTGGGCCCAGGATGGCCACCATGTCCCAACACGGCTGTGACGTCAGCAAGGAGGTGGTGGAGTCGTGTTTTGGGCCGAAATCATTGGGAGAGAATCATTGGTCGGCCCCTTTAGGGTCCCTGAAGGTGTGAAAATGACCTCAGCAAAGTATCTGGACTTTCTGACTGATCACTTTCTTTCATGGTTCAAACAGAAGAGCCAAGAACCTTCAGTA